>JAODXP020008402.1:0-11607 GCA_027497455.2 Sardinella longiceps | reverse complement strand
TACTTCGTTCAGTTACGTATTGCTTATCCTCTATGGTCATCCAAGGGGGTTTTCACCTTTTCTAATATATTTAATGCAAATGGTTTACGCACATTCCAGGACATTCAAAATGAATACAGTCTACCTGGCTTTTCTTTCTTCTTATATCTCAGGCTACGATCAGCTATGAAAGCTTATGGCGTCCCATGGAATGCTGCTTTATGTAACCACCCAATGTTTAGCTGGATTGATCCTGTTAAGTGTTCTAGGGGTACAGTCACAGAAATTTACAATAGCCTACTCATTAGTATCCAAAAACCCCTACAGATTCTGTCAAAATGGGATAGAGAACTTTCCTGGTTACGATTCCAGCCAGATTGGGAAACAGTGTGGTCAAACCTTTGTCTCACTTCTAAGAACCTTAGCCATGTACTTATTCATTTTAAGACTATCCACCGTTTCTATTTTACACCCTACAAACGATATCTCATGAAGCTTGTCCCTCATCCATACTGCAGTATCTGTAACATAGGATCTACTGGGACATTCCTACACATGTTCTGGGACTGTCCAATGATACAACCCTTCTGGATGTTTGTCATTCACACATTACAGGATCTCACTGGTCTACACTTGGACTTGAACCCTTGCTTACTCTTACTTAATGATGACTCAATGTACCAGTTCTCATTGTGTGATAAAAGGGTGTTAATGGCAGGGTTTACTGCTGCGAAAAAAACCATATTGCGTCAATGGATTCACCCAGATACTAATACTCAGAGTTGTATAAAGTACTGGAGAAGAGGAGTGGAGTGGAAGTAAAAGTACCATATCAAAAAAATTACTTGAGTGGAAGTAAAAGTGTTCTTTAAACACCATACTTAAGTGGAAGTACTAAAGTATTCAAAATGTTTTGTACTTAAGTATTGCAAGTAAAAGTATTTTAAAAATCGCTACTCAAGTACTGAAAGTAAAAGTAGAAGTACTGTGTATATTAAAGAAAGCAGTCAAAAGTTTGAATATTACTGTTTTACATTTATTTGGCTAAAATAGTCTGCTTGGCCATGGACTCTAAGTAGGGCCAGGGATGGTCACCACCATTCCCGTCACTACAATCATTTGAAGTTGAAGAACTTGGTGTTTTTCTTCCATCTCGAAATGGAGCAGTAGACTGACCCTTGCTAATCGTTCCCAATTCACTGCATTCATTCAGTACTGCGGAAGGTCGAAGGGGAGCTTGAGGTCTCTTATACCGCTTGAATCGCCCAATAATGACAATGAAAACCTGGTGATGGTCTGGTCTGGCATTGATAGACATCATTGGATGTGGTATGATTTGTAAAAAAAAATTATAAAAGTAACGAGTAACTAATCAGCACATCAAAAATGTAATGGAGTAGAAGTATTAAATTCATCAAAAAAATGTAGTGAAGTAAAAGTGGAAGTAGGAGAAAAAAAGAATACTCCAGTAAAGTACAGATACTGCATTTTAGTACTTAAGTAGGCTACTTAAGTAGTTCTACTTAGTTACTATACATCTCTGCTAATACAAGACAATTCTGGATAGTCTCTTTCCATTTTATAGTTTGTTTGGAGGGTACAACTGCAAAACTTAACAAGGCAAAGGAAACCACTGTGAACACTTGGTTGAATATAACTACTGCCCTTAAAGAGCTTCTATAGTTTGGTACAGGTTGCCTGCCAGCATGAGTTGTGTGTTGTGTTCTGTTTTATAATTTTATAATTATTATTTTTATTATTATTTTGTGTACGTCTAGTATTTTTCTTTCCCATCATTGATACTGTCCATCCTTATAGTATATGTACATGTCCTTAATGTGCTTTTTTGGAAAAATTTAATAAAAAAGATAATCACAAAAAAAATAAAACTGATCTAAATTCACATTTGCAAATTCAGTGGTGAGCGACATTAGTAACGTCACCCATAGGAAAATAACAACAGGCCCGCCATGGTATACTGCTGTGTGCCAAAGTGTACATCGTCTCTAAAACATGACCGAGGAACTTCATTTCATCGACTGCCTAAGGATCCGCAACGTCAGGAAGGGATCGCCAATATAAAATGTGATGTTGGACCATATTTCCAGGTAGGGTAACTAATGATGTTTTTATGTGACATAAGCTTAGCCTGTTAGCTGACAACCAAACGTTTGCTGGTGTAACGGAGTTAAAATAAAGACTCTATTTAGTTGATGTGAATTCTTTCAAAAATTTTATATACTCAGGATATTGTATAAAGGTTTTCAGGTTTTACCCATTCACATTAGTTTAATAAGAGGCTTCGCGGCTGCAATTGTAATTTACTTTCACTTTTGTTTATTTTTGAGCTCTTGCGCTTTCCGTACTTCTCCAGTCAGAGCTCTAGTCTGCTGGAGGTAAGCTGGGTCTTGGAGCGCTCTGCGTATAACTTCATATTTTTGATAAAAGAGCTCATGCCATAGTAACACTTTAAATGTTTATGTGTCTATAAAAGTAGTTTAACTGATATCTTTGAAAATTAGCGCAGTAGAAGTGATAGGACTATGATTTATCCAAGATATTAGCCCTTTTGGAGGGAAACACGTTAGGTTATCTATTGCGCAATGGAGAGAATTGCTTTCGTTTGACCTTCCCTCTATTGTACGTTTCTCTGTAGATGTGATGCAGTCGTGATTGCCATTCTCACGAAGTGAATGTTTTATTTTGTGAATGCAGGTACGTGGTTAAAGCAAAATGTAAAGGTTAAAGTATTTGTACAAGTTCAAGGATAAGAACTCTCACTGTTGCAAGTGTGTTCCAAAACTCTATACGATCACTAGGCTATATGGCTTTCTGTTGCGTATTTCTTACGTTTCCTTACTATGAAAGGCTCAGTCACTTTTGTATTTTTGAACTTAGCTTAAGTAAACTAATATGCTTGTCCAGTCAGAGCTCTAGTCTGCTGGAGATGTGATGCAGTCGCGATTGCCATTCTCACGAAGTGAATGTTTTATTTTGTGAATGCAGAAATAAAAGCACAGTGAAGAATTCCCGAGTCAGACCATCTTTATCTCCACCATTGAGCAGCAGTAACACAACCGTCACACTGGGATGGCCTGGTTGTTAGCGAAACATGAACAAAGGAGTAGCCCAGGGATGCCCAACCTTTTTCAGCTTGCAAGCTACTTTTGAGAGGACAAGGTCGAAAAGATCGACCACATTTGTTACTTTCATTAAACTGCTCCATCAGTAATTTATAAAATGTCATAGGCCTATTATGAAGCAACCACACTGATAGCTCAAAATATTGATGATACCTTAACTAGGCTACCGTCTCACGTCACTCCGCAGTATATTTGCCGCCTACCTTCAAGAACAACCCTCATTGTACCGGCTTTGCGCATATTAAACTTTTGCATCAATACTTTGTTTACCGCAGAAACATTTTAAGTAGCCTAGCTCACAGCTCAGCACAGATTCATTGTGGATTTTTTAATGGGGTAGTCTAAATAACTTAACCAAGTCTGTTCATGTAAGTTAACTTAGCTCATAATTCACCATGCCTATTGCTTTTTTTGCTTTGTTTTCCTGTTTTTGGTAGGCCTAGAGTTGAGGAGGAACATGGCTGTTCAGAGCCACTTGAGGAAGTGAGGTAAGTAACCTTCTGGGCTGCATGAATCCATTAAGAAATTGTGTAGCTTACCATGTGTGATTAGCCCACTCAGGGGTAGATTTATCATCCTTTTTGCAATGGCGCTATCCGTTTTCAGACACTATTTCCACACAAAGACTGTGTTGGCCAACGCAGTCTTATTTACAGAGAGGACGCGGTGCCTGAAAACGCAAAGCTGCGTCTGAAATCGCAAGCTGTGCTTGAGGAAGGGGAGTGGGATGGTAGGCCAGGCCTATGCGCAAACTGCAGCCAATTATGTATTCCGTGGTATTTACTAAGAGCACGCCTGTATTTTGCGTGAGGCAAATACCATCTCCTCAAAGCAGGTCTAAACCAAGCGCAAATCCTTTTGTGTTAAAATTTACTTTGTTTAACGGACAAGATGAAGACAGGTACATGTTTGGGAGCAGATACATGTTTGCCTCGAGAATTACTCTTTTCTAATTAAGCTAAGAAGAAATCATCCGACGATACAAATTAAACAGCAATACCACACGCATTATTCAATTACTGAATGTAATCAAAGATGACGTGCACATTCCATCCCAACACATGTTGAACTAGAAAATCGCTAAAATAATAATAAAGAAGCCATGTTCAGTCTGCTTACATAACAAACTGTACATAACAAACTATTTACAGTACATAACAAACTATTTACAAAGCGAGGGAGTTTTTCCTTGCCCCTGATTCTCATGGATGCTTCCCGTACTGTCTGTAAAGCGCCGCGAGACAATGTACTGTATTTGTGCGCTCTACAAATAAAATTGAATTGAATTGAATTGAATTGCTTTGAATTTATTTCCCCCGTTGTTATTTTTAATCAATTTCAGTCTAACATATTAATGTAAGTATTTGCCAGTTATTTCTTGCAATGTCAGACAAAATATCATACTGCTTTTTTCGAGTGGTGAGGACTTGGTAGTTTCGAGTGGTGAGGGCTGAATTGTCAGTTACCTCATAAACTAATAACTCCATTGCTAAACCAATTCTTTGTTGCAAAACTTCTGTTGCGCCCGCTGTTCCACGCAGGATCCAGATAGAGATCACATGCGGGCGCGAGAGGCGCGCTAACTTTGCACTAGAGGGCGGGGTAAGCGCTGTTTGCCTTATCTGTTTGAGCCTTGATAAATACATCGCAAAATGAGGAAGCACTGCGTGCGCTATTAACGTTCTCGCATAGACAGACGCAGCGCAAATAGCCTAGTCTTAATAAATGAGGGCCTAAGTTTGTAAAAAGGGTTTGTTCTTTGTACTAGTCTGTGTGTATATGTATGTATACGCGCATGTGTGTACGAAATGAGTCCATAGTCCATGTGCGCATGAATGGGATCAGTGTACATGTAAGTCCATCATGAGGTATTCAGGTGATAACAGTTCATCACATGAGGTAAGTATACACAGGTAATCACAATTTTTCACAGTCATTTCATTTTCACATGTCATTTTCCAACAATAAACAAATCTTTGTAATTGGTCTTTCCACAACACTAGTCTTTGTTTTCAGAGTTACACTACGCACCATCCCCTTTGAGTCTTTCTTAGTGTCAATCACCCTTACCAACATCCAAGATGCCCCTAGGGGCAGTAGGGTCTGCAATTAACACAATGTCACCACACACATAGTTTCGTTTCGGGTTTAACCATTTCTGTCTTTCTTGTAACCTTAACCTCGGGAGGAAATAAGCAGCAGAATTTCCGACCTGAACCGATGGCTGTCTAAATGGTGTGCCGATAATAAAGTGGGGTTTATTGACAACCATAGGTCATTCTGGGGAAAACCTGAACTTATGAATCGAGACGGTCTCCATCCCTCTCGGAGGGGAACCGGTCTCCTTTCTAGGAACATCGACCGGCATCTAACCGCAGCATGTTCCTGATATACCAGAGTTTGGTTCAGGTGGCAGGATTACTGTCTTACACAGTTCCCTGCCGCGTCGCCGTGATATTAGCAGCAGTCAGGTCCCCTTAGGGAGAGTGTCTGCGAGACATAGAGGCATTAACCATAGTAACCTCATACACATAAAACCAGAAGTAAACTATAAACATAGCCAACAGTCAAAATTGATGTTTGGCTTATTGAATACTCGCTCACTCTCGTCAAAATCGACGCTAGTAAACAAACTCATTACTGATAATCATATTGACATACTTTGCCTCACTGAAACCTGGCTAAAACCAGACGAATACCTATCGCTAAATGAAGCCACTCCCCCCAGTTATTCAAACTTCCACACACCACGCCAACGCGGGCGTGGAGGTGGGGTAGCCACTATCTACAATTCTAGCTGCAGTACGGCTCCCAAGCTCGAACATAAGTTCAACTCTTTCGAGGTACTCGTCCTCAACCTTATTCAACCTGGAGCTAAGCCATTAACTATTGTAACATTGTATAGACCTCCAGGGCCATACACTGAATTCCTAACTGAATTCTCTGACTTTATATCCACATTAGTTGTTAAATCAGATACAATAGTCATCTTGGGTGATTTTAATATTCACATAGATCAGGGCTATTCAATTAGTTTTCCATGGGGGCCACATTTAGAATCCATGAACTTGAGCTGGGCCGCAAACTTTTCGCGGTCACTATTTTCAAATAATCAAATCGCAACACATTGATTAAAAATGCATATTTGCTTTGTTTTAACAATAACTTTGCATGTTAACAATAGCTACAAAGTATTTATTTACAAAATTTACATTTTTAAATTACCAGAATAGACCATAACTTTGTTTTTAAAGTGAATTATTCATCTCTAAATGTCCTATTACAGAACTTATTTTGCACTCCAACAGGTAGGCTAAAAGAAAAATTTAAAATAACACGTAAACACGCAAGGACTCTAATATAAGTACAGTTGTCATAAGAGGAAATGCTGCATCAATAGACCAAACCGGCTTAAAAAATAAATAGAAAGGCTGCGCAACAACGGCAAAATCATCTGGTGGCCAACCGGAATTACATGTACTGGCTTAGAATCGCCATAGAGAATGAACAGTGGAAAATACCTTAAAAAAATATTTCCTAATGTATTAATGCCACTTAAATTGACGTAGTTTGGGGACATATTATCTATTTATTAATATTCTGCAAATTATAAGGTATATATTAAGTTTTGGAGACTGGTGACTATATTTTAATTTTAAAGGTAATGAATCGCGTCGGCCGCATCTGAGCCGTGTCCGGGCCGCCAATGGAATAGCCCTGACATAGATGTTGCACACAACAGCCTGACAGCTGCATTCCAATCTCTTATTGAGCACATTGGCTTCTGTCAAAATGTAAGTGCACCTACACATAAAGACAACCACACTATTGACCTTGTACTAACTTATGGTACTCAAGTAGAACAACTTACAATTGCACCCCAACCAACATTGACTGACCACTACCTTATTACTCTAGAAATACCAGTCGACCATGTAGCGCAAAATGTGACCCACTACTACACTAGAGGCATAACGCCTAAAACCACTGACGATTTCATTGGAAAAATTCCTGACCTTACACCAACACGCTATGATAGTCCTATCCCATCACCAACACATATCGACCAATTTACTGATCATGTTATGAACACATTACATTCAACACTTGACTTAATTGCTCCACTTAAAAAGAAAACAAGGAAGGTAGAAAAAACTGCCCCTTGGTACACCACACATACACGTACATTAAAACAGGCTGCTCGCAGACTAGAAAGGAAATGGCTCAACACTAAACTCGAAGTATTTCACCTTGCCTGGAGAGAGAGCCTGAAAGAATACAAGACTGCACTGAACAATGCTAAAACAGCTTATTATTCCTCGCTTATACATGAACACAAAGACGATCCAAAATTCCTCTTCAACACTATATCAAATTTGACAAAAAGTAAGACTGAAGTAACTCAGTCCATTCCAAGTCACCTCAGCAGTGACGACTTCCTGAGTTTTTTCAATGAAAAAATTGAAACCATACGACTTAAAATTAGCAACATGCCTACAGCCTCTCTACTAACTACTGATAGCTGTAGCCAACCCGTAGCATACCTTGACTCCTTTATGCCCACTGATATATTAGAAATTTCTTCTCTCATTACTAAAGCGAAGGCGTCAACATGCCTACTTGATCCTATTCCTACTCACCTCCTCAAGGCAGCCTTTACACCGCTAGCTGAGACATTACTTGAAATTATCAATAGCTCACTCCTAGCGGGACATGTACCAACAACTTTCAAGACATCAGTCATTAAACCATTGATTAAAAAACCAAACCTTGACCCTGATGTTCTGGCTAATTACAGACCTATATCCAACCTTCCTTTTATATCCAAAGAAAATTGTGTTCAAACAAATTTGTCGCTTCCTAGACGAAAACAAAATCCAGGAAGTCTTCCAATCAGGATTTAGAGCTAATCACAGCACTGAAACAGCCTTAGTTAAAGTCTTCAACAACCTCCTTCTTTCCATGGACAATGGTAATATATCCATATTAATTTTACTTGATCTTAGTGCAGCTTTTGACACCATTGACCACGATATCCTACTACACAGACTCGAACATACGATAGGCATTAGAAATTCAGCATTAGCTTGGTTCAAATCCTACCTCACTGATCGATACCAATTTGTACATGCCCACAACGTCTCATCTTATCATGCTAAAGTTAAATATGGCGTTCCGCAAGGCTCAGTACTGGGCCCCCTGCTATTCTCTCTCTATATGCTACCTCTGGGTGAAATCATTAGGAAACATGGCATTGCATTTCACTCATACGCAGATGATACACAGCTTTATCTCTCTATGAAGCCTAGCGACTGCACTCCGACAACCAAACTCAATGCCTGTCTTGAAGACATTAAAGTTTGGATGTCAAAAAATTTCTTATGCTTGAACTCAGATAAAACTGAAGTTATGATGATTGCCTCTAAACAACTGAAGGACACCTCGCTTCACCATCATAGCTCACTTAGCAGTCCTACACTCTCATTTAGCTCACAAGTGAAAAATCTGGGGGTAATTATAGATCAAGACCTCTCCCTGAATAGCCATGTAATGCACATTTCTAAAACATAATTTTTTCACCTTAGAAACATTGCTAAGGTTAGGAAGTTCCTGTCCTTTGAGGATGCTGAAAAACTTATACATGCATTTGTTACCTCCAGACTCGACTACTGCAATGCTCTGTTCTCAGGGTGCAGTAACACCTGCATTAAAAGTCTACAGCTAATCCAAAATGCAGCAGCTAGAACACTCACTAGAAGTAAGAAATATGAACATATTTCTCCCATTCTAGCATCTCTACACTGGCTTCCTGTCAAAAGTCGAATTGACTTCAAAATCCTTCTCAGGGGGGACCGCCTTCCATTCCGACATACCCCCACTCCGACATCCCTCCACTCAGACATCCCTCCACTCCGACATCCCTCCATTACGACATCAAACATTTTTCATACCGCCATTCAGACATACCGCCATTCCGACAGCATACTGAAGCACGTCCGTATTTGGGGGCATTATCTTTTGTTGGCTTATTTTAAACGATGGGGGAAATACGCCCGCTCTGACATAACCCCCTCCCCTCTGCTTTTGCCTGAGCTATAGCCTCACTCGCCTAAGGTTGCCACAACTTTTACCTACATACTTTGGGCGGGCATTCTCCCTCATCTCACAAGATTGCTGTGTTCCAATGCTGGAAGTGTGTGTTAATGTTTGTTAGGTTTGTCGTGGATATAGGCTATCCTCTCAGGTGTGGAAGCAGGCTCGGGCTTGTAATCTGTGCGATCTGATGATTTTTGGGCCGGTGGCATCTAATTTATTTTTATGCAAATGCAACAATTGTAAATTATGCTCTTTATTTCTGTACCCTAGGCTATTTTCAGCAGCCCATTAGTAGCCCTATATTGCCCCTTTATAATACGGTTACATCCAGAGGGTTTGGACCGGGGTTATCCGAGCCTGGCACAGGCTACGCCGAGTCTACTGATGTAGAATGAAAGTCGTGGGCAAGCCTGTCACTCACATCCTAGTTTAGGACTTTAGTCGTCTTTCTTTGATTACTTTAAAATAAAATATATTTTCTATTTGTTTAGGACTGCACAGGCTACTTAAGACAACATGCGGAGTTTCGCACCTCTCTGTTGGCTGCGTTATGCAGAAAGCAGATTTGGATAGCCTGCATGAGATTGGACAGTTGAATGAATATTATAGGCTATCCTATTTATTTCTTCTGTAATCCTTTGTTAACACCATAGGCTCCAGTGGTGGTCTGCAAGTAAGCAAGTGGCAAAGTTTAGGCTATGTCCAATAATGTGCAAGGAAAAAGCTGGAGACGTCTTTTGTCAAAATCTCTCATGCCTACTTAACTTTTCCTTTACGTTTGGTAATCAATCGATAATCTAGGCTACCGCGATCAGACAGGATATACTTAAATTTTGATTTGGGGATAATAGTGCATTGAACTTTAAGGACTTGGTTGGTTGTTTTTGTGTTGATTTAGGCTACTCTGTTTAAAAACGGCTGCTTTCTCCATCACGGCGGCCACCCGACGTTTGCTTATCCCTACAACTTCTCCAAGTTTAGGCTACTTTTGTTTCCAGTATATTTTTTTCGTTAAGATATTAACCTTGTTTGATTTCTAATGTGGTGAAACGTAGCCATTAGTGTCGAACAGACCGCTGGTTTGTCATTTAGGCTATGTGTTATCCACTGCTTAAACCAGCGCACCTTACTGCAGCAGCATTTTATAACAAGACACCTGTGATTTGCGTGGAGCCTATTTTTTCTCTTTTAGCTCCCCGAAAAAGGGTGATTTTTTGATTATGGAAGTAGGCCTAGGCAAAGGTCACTGAGGGGGAAAAAACATCCATCTAACTGCATGCATGTGTTGCTCTCACACGCAGAAAACCAGCGATGGCAATTGGGACTGGCAACGCTTAAGATAACTAACAATGCACTTTACCACAATGAGACGTTTTAATCTTTATTTTTTAAATCCATTTGAATAGGCCTTATGCTACAAATTAAGAGTTTTTTGGCTTTCAATAATGACAGAGGGCCGGACCATGGCCTCCTCATCATGATTCAAGGCAAGGCTGCCTCAGGTCGGAATGGCGGTATGTTGAAAAGTAGCAAACATGCCGCCACTCCGACTAAGAAAAAAAAAATGTCGGAGTGCAGGGACGTTTGCTATAATTGGAAATACCGCCACTCAGACAATTAGACGTTAATGTCGGAGTGGCGGTATGTCGGAATGGCGGCATGTAACCCTTCTCATGACGTATAAGGCACTTAATGGCTTAGCTCCTGCATATATTACAGATTTACTTGTTCCATACCATCCAGCAAGACCTCTGAGATCTCAAAATGCTGGCCTCCTTGAAAAAGTGACCATATCTAAAACTACAATTGGGGGAAGAGCTTTTGCCTATCGAGCACCTCTTCTATGGAATTCTATTCCTCCCTACATTCGCGAAGCGGACACTCTCAATACCTTTAAGTCTAGACTTAAAACCTTCCTTTTGACATTTCCTATAATTAGGAGTGGGCCATGGCATATCACCACTCCTCTTGGGCTTTCCTGGGAGGGCTACCTCTGCTGTTTTTCCAAGGCGGCCACTGACCACCCCCTTCTGGGTTGGTGAGATGCCATGTACCATAGCTTAGTTATGCTGCGATAGCCTAGTGCTGCCACCTTCTGCACACTTGCCATCCTATACAACCCTCTTTCTCCTCTCTCTCTCTCTCTCTCTCCCTCTCCACACTCTAGCTAGTTTATATGACACATATCATGAAGTGATATCCTCCTAGATTGGCCTAATCCTCTTGTTTCTGTTTATTTTTGTTTCTCTTGCCTCCTCTGCCCCAACGCACTGGCTGAGTGATGAACCTCCCATACCTCCCTGCCACCAACCCTACCCCACTACGGATGCTGACCAACCTCCCTGGAGCCACACACCAGGACCAAGCAATACGTAACTGAACGAAGTAC
>JAODXP020008401.1:0-7500 GCA_027497455.2 Sardinella longiceps | reverse complement strand
AATTGAGTGATATGTTAACATAATTGAATAGTGATATGTTAACATAATTGAGTGATATGTTAACATAATTGAATAGTGATATGTTAACATAATGGAATGGTGATATGTCTATCAAACCCAACAAAGTGTTCTCGTTTCCTCAGTTGAGCTCAGAGAAGACTGAACGACAACTCCGATGACAAATCCAACATGGCTGCGTCCTGTGTCACTTGCTGGTTTCATTGTGTTTGAACTGTTTTAGTGTTTAAATAACTATTTCAATCACTCATATTAACACTGCATCCATATAACTACCTATGGATGTGGGAGTCAGTGTTGTAGTGAGGCCAATGTTGAACACGGACTTGTATCAAATAAGTGTCCTAAATGTAGCCTAGGGTTGCTAACAGAAAACAAACAATGACGTGAACATTGACGTGAACATTGTTTTCACTTCTCCATGTGCTTTTCCACGTCGGAAGAGTTTGCATAATAAAACGCTTGAAGTGGAAAGTCACGTGACAATTTGAGCTCCGAGCCGGCTTGAGGAGGATAATAAAACACACCAGTCCATCAGTCTGAAGAAAGGGGATCAGACTATATTATGCATTTTCAAATTTTTCAAACTTTTTTTCACAGGATCTTCCTGTGAAATCCTAGCTTTAATGTTGTGCATCCACATTACAGTGGTGTCTTAGGGAGTGTAAAGAGAGCAACGGGTTCCAGTTTTACAAGTTTAAAAAAGAAAACTTCACAATACAGTAGTGTGGAAAAGCTTGTTGAAAAAGAGCAGGTTTATTTTTGCACATCTGTCTTCACAGCTCCCCTCCAAATATGATAGACAATTGATGGACAGAAGAAGATTTATTATCACATTTATTAAGATTTATGTGACAATCAGGAATCAAGAAACACAATTCTATACATTTTATGGAGAAATGTGTAATAGGCGTAACATTCTGTTACTGTACATCAATGATCCTGAATAAAACAAAATTACCTTTAGAACAATTATTTTGTTACACATTTCTGACCTACACCATTTTAACAATAAAAACACAAATGAGGAAGTAATAATAATAAAGACAAATCAAAATGAATTGCGATATTATTATATATGATATCCGCCCTAAGATATTGCGACCTGTCCCTGACTCAAGAACATGATGGCATTGGACACTGCACTGGACGCTGCACCTTGTTGAGACCAGGATGTTCATTGGGAACTAGGACTGAGAATAGATGAGGGGAACTAGGACTGAGAACAGATGAGGGGAACTAGGACTGAGAACAGATGAGGGCTTACAGCTCATCCCCCCTTTTCTTCTCCTTCTTCTTGTTGCGGTCAAATACTTTACCATTTTCTTTCACAACCCATTTCACCTTCACATCAGGTGGAATACCTTGCTCTCTCAATTTTGCACGGACCTAAATGAGAGATAAAAGGAAAAGACGAAAAGTATTACAATCCGAATTAGCGATATTATTATCGGAATTAGGGATGGATATTGTTTAGATTTGATCAATATCTATCTATCTCCATACCATTGGTGCTTATCATTCTCTTAATGCTGCCTTACTCCATCGTAATGAATGTGGACGTGATGGTGATAGATGTGGAGTTAGATGTGTCCCTAAGCCTACGTACATTTCTTTTCATGTGATTTGATTCTACCGATAGTGATAATGTAGTATGGAGTAATATTGATTCAGAATGTAAATGAATCCCATGCATACTGTGCAGGTGTTGGGAGCTACTGTAGGCTACTCACCTGCTCCATAATGGCGGCCATTGTGCTGGGGTCATTCAGATCCACACCTTCTTTGGTAGACACTCCCAGCCTTACAACCTGCTGTTTCACAGCTGTCATCAAACACACACACACACACACACAATTTATATTGTAAGGGAAATGGCCAATCATGAATATGTGGAGAATCCATAGAATGAGTGGAAAATTACAGTTTGTAGGGATTTTGATTAATTATTGTATAGAATAATTGTATTAATTAGGGGGAAAGTAAAAGAAACAGACTGTACAGTTAAAGGAGAAGTCCAGAGTGAATCCGTCACTAATTCTGTTGTTTGACATTGCAGAGTGCTGCCAGTGTAACCTGGCTATTGCAAAAACTAAATAATCATCACAAGTGATACTTAGTCTGGAGACCTACCCATTGCTTTTCTCATAGCAGAAGCGTCGTTTACAATTGTCCAGAAGCATGTATTGGGATCTACCAATGTCTAGCATAGCGTCTGTACATAGCTCAAAGCCAATACCAGAGCCACCACATGACGTAAAATGCAATCACACACCATTCTTGTCCCTTTTTGTTCAGTGATTGGATCCCTAATGCAATTTCATGAAAACCAGTTCTATTACACACCCTGCTGGTGTGTTTCTACATGCACGCACTAATACTTATTCCCTGTCAGTCACACACACACTTCATGTCAGGTGGAATAGCTATGTTTGGCTAGATGGGGTGCTTATGTGTGCTTAAGTGGAAATGTCTGTCTGCCTGCCTATCAGTTTTGTTCTTACCCATGCAGGCCATTTAAACCTATTAAAAGCAGGCCATTTAAACCTATTAAAACCAGGCCATTTAAACCTGTTAAAACCTTTGATGGGTTTTTACCAAGATGGGAAAAAAACGCAAAATTCCTCGCAAATATTTAGGAAATGACGCCATTTTGATCGCAAAAATCATAAAAAAAATGTTGTAAATCCTGGAGGGACTGACAAAGTCCTGTTGATTGATTCACAGATTTCTCCTTTAACTAAATCCATAGTGTCTAGCACAATTCTTTAACCAAATAATTTCTACAGTATAGTGTGACTTGTTTCAGGTGTCCTCACATTGCAGGCAGACAAAGGGATGCATCACATTGCACTTGTGTCTGTACCAGCGTCCCCATCAGTAGTGTTCACAGCAGCACAGGCTTCACTGTTACTGGGCTTCTCCTCTGATCCCCAGTAACGAAATGAAGAGTTTGTGTTTGTGTGGGCTGCCCACTCCCAGGAGTCCAGCAGAGTCCGAGGCCAATCCAACAACGGTGTCCTTCTAAGATGAGCGAGGCCTTCTTCTCATCTTCTGGACTCGCGATGCGGGGCCAGGTCTATGTAGTTACTCCTGCAGTAACTCTGAGCCGCACTCCATGACATACCGCGTCTTACCATCACATACTTAGAGTCTGAAGTCCCTGTGGAAGAGAGAGATGACTAATCTTTGGACAAGAAGCTGCAAGCAATGACTGTATATGGGCTGCGACACACACCAAAAGGAGAAGCTGCACTGTGTATGGGCTGCGACACACACCAAAAGGAGAAGCTGCACTGTGTATGGGCTGCGACACACACCAAAAGGAGAAGCTGCAC
Source organism: Sardinella longiceps (assembly GCA_027497455.2). Taxonomy (NCBI): domain Eukaryota; kingdom Metazoa; phylum Chordata; class Actinopteri; order Clupeiformes; family Clupeidae; genus Sardinella; species Sardinella longiceps. The sequence continues at coordinate 4,144 of JAODXP020008401.1, read as the reverse complement.
TGTGTATGGGCTGCGACACACACCAAAAGGAGAAGCTGCACTGTGTATGGGCTGCAACACACACCAAAAGGCCAGATCCTGGCTACCAATCCAGTGACCCAAAAGCAGAAAGAAAATGTACAAGATCAATGCAAAACAAAAAAAGTATTTTAGGAATAAGTGCTTTACTTTTTTGCCAGACATTGTTATCTATGGGATTAATTTAGTTAATTTAGAAAAAATATTGATAAACTGCAGTACGCAAGACCAACTGTCACTTTTATCCCCCAACTTCCATTTACTGTATTGATAAGTGCAGACATCTGGGCCTTTACAGAACGATCTATTGGGGTTAACAACCACAACCTATAGGTGAAAACATTGTTAGGACAGCATTTCACTTTCATGCAAAGCTGTGCTCATTTTTATTTTAGTGTGTAAACAATCTGTTTCAAAACTGTAATGCTCAGATCTGCTTTCTTGGGGGTAATGCTGAAACAATAATGCAAATAAAAGTAGGCTATGAAAAGATGTACTGTAGGCTATTTGCATGTTTGCTTGATATTTGCCCATTGCGGTCCGCAAGAGACACAAGATAGAGGGATGTGTGGTGATACACGTGATAACAAAATTCCCTGACATTCCCTGACTTTGCAAGCAAAATGATCAAATTCCCTGACTTGTCCTGTCTGGAACAGCCTTTATTGAAATTCCCTGATATTCCAGAAATGACCTGACCCGTGTAAGTGGGTGTAGAGTGAGGGTGGATGTAGGTGACATTTTGGTGAAAATTGAATTATATTAAATTAAAGTTATTAGTGATCATTTTCCACTGACATAATTAGAAGGAAAATATAATACATTTATAGTTATTAAGCAACAACTAAAAGTCTTTTTGTGACTGTGTTACTTTACATAGCGGTTTGAGTCAGAATGGTGTAACTGTATTTGACAAAAAGATAAATCATTATTAAACGGACAACTTCAGTCACTTCAACAAGAGCTCCATTGCTCAAGCTACTTGAGACTAGCCAGTCCTGAGAGCCGAGACATTTTGGTCGAACAGTTTACCCATAGGTGCAAAACTGTGTTTACAGCATCTTAACATACTCCAAATGTCACCCCTAAACCTATTCAGACACATTACAACACAGCATGGTGGAGTGTATGACTACAAATGACTACAAAAGTGTTTAAACTGTGTTTACAAAAATGTTTGTTAACAAAACAATGTGGCTGCTTGCATGAACACACAATTTTAACAGTTTTTTAGTTATTTGTAGTCTTACATACTACAGTCTTCAATCAGTCTTGACTTTGGCAAGAGTTTTAAATATAACATTTTCAGTGACTGAAACATCAATTTAGATGTATGTACTGTAGATAATTAGAATTGAATTTGAAGGATCCTTACAGCACAGGCACCATGATATCGTATCACAGGATATAGAAGACCACCCTGTTCTGCCGTCGTTACAGGCTCGCTAGGTTCTCCAGTTCTCCAGTTTGCGTACTGGAGATGAGTTCTCCCTCCAGCCCCCGACCAGCTCCCAGAACCCCTCGTCTCCTTCAGGCCGATCCACACATCACCATCATACCTGGCAGAGGTGGGAGTCATTCAGTCATGTGCTAGAGATTATGTAACCTGGTTCTCACGCAGATGGATGTTTCTCATCCATGGATGTTTCTCATCCATGGATGTTTCTCATCCATCTGGAATTTTGTCGGTTGCCTTGCTGTTTTCTGCTGTGACGGGGCGGGGGTTGTATTCAAAAAAATCTCGAACCTGATTGGAAAACTATTCTAATCTCCACACAGTAACTTATAAGCAATTCTATTTAATCTAGTGCTGGCAAAATTAACTGATTAATCACATGATTAATCCAAAAAATTTAACTCTGACTAAAAAAATTAACTCAGATTAATCCTGATGGGTGTGGTTCCACTTTCATGGCATGTATTATGTTCAATTTCTTATAGAAAATGGCTCAGCTATCAAGTCAAACTATACAAAGATTATGGCCTAGCTCCGGACTGTCCAACAAAATGTTTGGGGAATCCTTGGGGGTAGGGGACAGGTGTGAATTGCCCCATTTGAGGCAAATAAAGCCAACTATTTAGTATCAGGGCCTTTACAGAGTAAAATAAGGATCCAACATACCCTAGCATCCAAATTCTTACTAGAGGAAATGAGCTGCGATTAAAAGTGATTAATCACGATTAGTCATTGCAAATTGTTTTGATTAATCAGATTTTTTTTTTTTTAATACACACCGGAAACTCTGGATAAACTGGCGAAACAGTGAATGCAAAACAAACCTACTTCAATTGTAGAGAATGGCTTCCAATTCTGAATTGTCCAGTATGTTAACAAAATAAAAAGGCATTTTAGCAACAGTGCCTTTTCACTCAAGATGCGTCTAAGAACATTAGCCTATTGGAGCTCTTTCCTACCAGATGCCCTTAAAGGAAAATACCGGAGTGATTTCAAGCATAGCCCTGTTGAAAGAGCTTGCTAAATGCGCTAGTTAGCGAGTGGAGCAAAATAATTTGGTACAGCACAGACCGAACATGAACGCAGAAGCGAACAGGCACTTTACACTGAATCAATGGGACCTGACTGTTGAAAACCGAAAGTAAGATCTGAGGTTACATTGACTCAATGTAAAGTGTTTCGTGTTTGCATTAGGTCTACACTGATCGAAATTCTTTCATTTCATGCAAACTATATTGCTGTTTGAAGGCTCGTGCAGGGGTCAGCTCTATGTTCCCACAGCCCTATGTTCCCACAGCTCTATGTTCCCACAGCCCTATGTTCCCACAGCTCTATGTTCCCACAGCTCTATGTTCCCACAGCTCTATGTTCCCACAGCCCTATGTTCCCACAGCTCTATGTTCCCACAGCTCTATGTTCCCACAGCTCTATGTTCCCACAGCCCTATGTTCCCACAGCCCTATGTTCCCACAGCTCTATGTTCCCACAGCTCTATGTTCCCACAGCCCTATGTTCCCACATTTGTTGGGAATTTTTATTTTTGACAGAATTTTTGGAAATTAGGCCCTATGTTCCCACATTTCTTAGAAAATTTGGGAAATTGGGCCCTGTGTTCCCACAGCCCCACATGCTCTCACATTACAAAGATTTTTTTTAAAAAGTAGACTCTATTTTCCCACAGCAATATGTTCTGATAAGGGCATGTTTACTCCAACACAGGTAATATGTATCCAGTTATCCAGTATTGTCTATATGTTCATTGTAGGTTCCTTGTATGTTATGTGTGTCCTATATGTCCTGAATGTTTTGTATGAGCGAAGCTCACTCCACTGCAAATCAAATCTACCTTTGGGTACCAATAAAGTTATCTAATCTAAAATCTCAATGGAACTGAGTCTTACTCTTAATGGAACTGAGTCTTACTCTGTGTTCCCCACTGTACCTGTGTTTGAGTCTTACTCTGTGTTCCCCACTGTACCTGTGTTTGAGTCTTACTCTCAATGGAACTGAGTCTTACTCTACGTTCCCCACTGTACCTGTGTTTGAGTCTTACTCTGTGTTCCCTACTCTACCTGTTTTTTAGGCTCTCTTTAAGTCGGATCATCTCCTCCATGTTCCCTGGAAGGGCCAGATCGGAGTCCCTCTCTCTGCAGTAATCTCCAGCTTTTTCCCAGCTCATGGGTGTCTTCACTAAATTGAAAGACCCTGAGGCAGAGGGTAGCCAGCAGCACACAGCTACAAGTAAGCTCAGACCTGTAACACAACCATACACACCAAACACACACACACACACACACACACACACACACACAGTAGAATGAGAGAATGTTAGCATCCTATCCGATCTAGGACACACACGCACACACACACACATACACACACGAGAGAATGTTAGCATCCTATCCGATCTAAGACACACACACACACACACACACATGAATATAGGCCTAGTTATACGTCTGTATGATTATCACCCGGTGGAATGGAATACTGTTTTCTGATTGGCTGTCAGGGTGTCTGTTATTTCTAGATAACAGGACACCTGAGGCATTGTTGGGTTAAAAAAGTTTAACCAGCGCTCTTTATCAATGCTCTTTAGAATGCAGCCTTGTGGATCTTCTCTCATATGAAAATAGTACCCCAACCGAACGATAACTTCTTTCTTCTTTC
>JAODXP020008400.1:0-2500 GCA_027497455.2 Sardinella longiceps | reverse complement strand
ACCGGTCTTGAGACCAAGACCGGTCTCGAGACATACAACTCTAACACACACACACACACATATGCCATGATCTTTGGTGACACTATGAGTTGCATGAATCCATTGATGCTCCTCATCCATAGTGATCCCCAAGCAGAAAGGTTTGTTTGTTTGGATTGTATTTTATTTAATCTGTTTGCTTGGGTTGGTTTGGAAACACAGCAGTTTGGTTTTCAAAAGGATAACTGGATCTGTGTGCATTTGGCAAAGATGAGTCTTTTTATCAGACGTTTAGTCGGCACTATTTGGTGTTTTTATCAGACGTTTAGTCGGCACTATTTGCTGTTTTTATCAGACGTTTAGTCGGCACTATTTGCTGTTTTTATCAGACGTTTAGTCGGCACTATTTGGTGTTTTTATCAGGCGTTTAGTCGGCACTATTTGCTGTTTTTATCAGACGTTTAGTCGGCACTATTTGGTGTTTTTATCAGACGTTTAGTCGGCACTATTTGGTGTTTTTATCAGACGTTTAGTCGGCACTATTTGGTGTTTTTATCAGACGTTTAGTCGGCACTATTTGGTGTTTTTATCAGACGTTTAGTCGGCACTATTTGCTGTTTTTATCAAACTTTAGGTAGATTAAGCGTCCCAACACAGACAAGAAGAGTATTAGACTGCAGCCGCATGGCAATGATGACACACACACACACACACACACACACACACACACACACAGAGACAAGAAGAGTATTAGACTGCAGCCGCATGGCAATGATGACACACACACACACACACACACACACACTGTTACGTCCCTCTGTGCTGCCCCCAACAGCCCGGCAGTGGCAGTGCCGTGGTTGTGGGTTTGGCACTAGTTAGGCCTCGTTTGGTGTCTCACCTGGCGGCAGGTGACCTGTCTATAAAGACGACTTGGGACTCCTCCCCTTTCTCTCTCTCATTCCCTGCATTCTGGATTTTCACACTGGACTGCACACACACACACACACACGCACCCAGCTCACACACATTTTTCATACTTTCAACCCCTAGACATTTTTCTACTTTAAAATAAAACCTATTACTATTTTTGAATCCGTGTCTTTGCCTCATTTATGTTGCGGCTTGAGCCGGTCGTAACACACACTCACACACACACACACACACACACACACACACACAGACAAGAAGAGTATTAGACTGCAGCCGCATGGCAATGATGACACACACACACACACACACACACACACAGACAAGAAGAGTATTAGACTGCAGCCGCATGGCAATGATGAGACACACACACACACACACAGACAAGAAGAGTATTAGACTGCAGCCACATGGCAATGATGACACACACACACACACACACACACACAGACAAGAAGAGTATTAGACTGCAGCCGCATGGCAATGATGACACACACACACACACACACACAGACAAGAAGAGTATTAGACTGCAGCCGCATGGCAATGATGACACACACACACACACACACACACAGACAAGAAGAGTATTAGACTGCAGCCGCATGGCAATGATGACACACACACACACACACACACAGACAAGAAGAGTATTAGACTGCAGCCGCATGGGCAATGATGCACACACACACACACACACACACAGACAAGAAGAGTATTAGACTGCAGCCGCATGGCAATGATGAGACACACACACACACACACAGACAAGAAGAGTATTAGACTGCAGCCACATGGCAATGATGTTAATGAATCATCTGATGGGGGTGTGGACCTGTGTGTATGTGTGTGTGTGTGTGTGTGTGTGTTTAGGGCCTCAGCGTCCTACTGGCCACCACTGACAATGTGTGTGTGTGTGTGTGTGTGTGTGTGTGTCCGATGCTGAGCAATATACCACTATTGCTATTCATACATCTAAATGCTACTGCTATTGTGTCTGTGTGTGTGTGTGTGTGTGTGTGTGTGTGTGTGAGAGAGAGAGAGAGAGAGGCCCTGTGCTAAGCAATATCATGTGTGTGTGTGTGTGTGTGAGAGAGAGAGAGAGAGAGAGAGAGAGAGAGAGAGAGACAGAGACAGAGAGAGAGAGAGAGAGAGGCCCTGTGCTAAGCAATATACCACTATTGCTATTCATGAATGCTAAATGCCACTGCTATTCATAAATAGCAATCGTGTGTGTGTGCGTGCGTGCGTGTGTGTGTGTGTGAGAGAGAGAGAGAGAGAGAGAGGGAGAGGAAGAGAGAGAGAGGGAGAGGAAGAGAGAGTGCTTACAAGTCTTAATCTTTATTTTATTTATATTCATCTGACATGAAACAAAACTGTCAGCCTGCCACTGTTGCCTTTGTGCCCAAATGTGACACACACACACACACACACACACACACACACACACACACACACACACACACACACACTACATCAGAGAGGACAGGAGTTGAGTCATTTATAAAACTTTGCTCTCTAAACTCATGAAATCTTTACAGACACACACACTCACACAGACTCTCTCTCTCACACACACACACACACACACACA
>JAODXP020008398.1:0-11747 GCA_027497455.2 Sardinella longiceps | reverse complement strand
ATGTCACGTATTGCTCCATTAGTTGCAATAAATGAGATCAATAAATTGCAGTAGCCTATCAGTAGGCCGTTTGCAATTGCATATGAGCCAGTGTAATGACAAGATCAGTAGAAAAGCCTATATCAGTGTTTTTTTTTTTTTTTTTTTAATTAATTTAAAATTGAAATTTATTTATTTGTACTTTTACGTTATATCATTCATGATCGTGATTAAAAATCGAGATCGTTCAATCTGAGAAAATAAATCGTGATAACTTTTTTTGCCATATCGCCCAGCCCTATACTCCAATGCAAAAAAAAACCTATTTGTTGTCACCTGTGGAACAAACAAGATAGAAAAACAACACCCAATCATTTTAAGCAATCAGTAAAAATGAGCAGATGATATGCCTATCTATTCTAACAAGCAGAATTAAAGTTGTGAATTATAAAAAGCCAGACTAATTCACTTAGCTCATAATTAATTTGATCACATTTTGTTTCTTTTTAAAAGTTGTATAGTTAGATTGGTCTATATTTTAAATTAATTGACCCATCATAACTTGCTGTTGTATAATATCAACCCGTATCCTAGTGTCCTAACCCTTACAGTGGTTTTTCATGCAAGCGGAGCGGAGCCGCTGTCCCCGCTTCTAGTAGGCGTGTCGATTTGTGGGAACGGTGTGATTGACTGAACTAGCAAGCTAACTGGCTATCGAGGTACTTAGCTTGCTATTACAACACTGATTTCTTGACATGAAGCTCACAACTAAATGTTTACCATTCCAGCAACTACAATAACCTCATACGAAGTCCTTACAGTTATTCTGTTTTTGACAAGTTACGATCAAACAGCTCCACGATCATCAAATTTTCCAACCGTGAGAAGTAAAAACAAGCAATCTGATTGGCTACCGCCCGCGATACCGCTCCTTCATTTGCATAATATTGAACACTGCTCAACTTTTGCCGCTGGCTCCGCTCATCTCGCTGCTCTACGTCACGTTTGACCGTTACTAATTGGAATGCATTGAAGACAGAGCGCCGCTCCGCTCGGCTCCGCTTGCATGAAAAACCACTGTTACCCTATAAAAAAAAAGTATTGCTTTGTGCCTAATCCAGGCTATTATATTTTGTGTTGGAGTAGAGTCTAAACCCAGACTCATTGATGCCAAATCTGAAATGTGTTCAGCAGGTCTTCATTGAGGTGTGAGATCCTGGTTTGTGTTCTGCCTGCCAGTCATGAGTTACCCCAGGCTGAGGTTGGTGGTTGGTGCACTGCATCTTTGCTTGCTGTGATGGGGTTTAAAACAGTGCCATCTCGTGGTCAAGAAACTATGTGCAATTTCACATAGTTTCACTGTTCATGTATATTTGTCACCAGACCTGTGTGAACCTTGTGAACTGGCTCTTCTCATTAAAACCTTACTTTCTCCTTATGCATGGGGCCGAGTCTGTGTCATCTGTCAGTTTTAAAGCAAAAAAAGAGGTTTTCCACATGTATAGGTTTTGAGAAGTCTTTAAATTGAATCAAATTGAAATAAAAAAAAAGGTCTTGGTCAACAGAATGTTCCATGCTGTGGGTTTGTTTTAGGGGTGGCAGGCCCGAGACCTGAGTGCCGTGAAATCGACCCCAACTACAATAGCATGAATTTGGACACAGAAGTCCAGACCACCTGAAGGTATGCCTGGTTTAGCACGCCTTCCTCACTGAAATTAATTTACCACATACTGTTGGTCATAAGGAGGAACTGGTGAAGTTTCAAAAGAAAAGAAAGAAAGAAGGAAAGTAAACTTTTATTCTTCACCAACATTCAGAAATATCCCAGACACATCTGTGAATAACATACTTTATTATTTGAAAATAACAATGACACAGAATTCTGGCTCTAATTTCTTTGTCTCAGTAGGGGTAACTTTTGCGTTTGTTTTGTAACAATTTTGCCATTAACTAACTCTTGTCATCAACTAAAAATATCTTGATTTTCAACTAGTTTACATCATGAGGTAAGGCTGTTAAAACTGGCCAAAAAAAAAAACAAAAAAACACTCAGGGTCCCACGGGGGAGGAAGAACAGGAACAGGTATTGGTGTGCTGTTGTATGTGGGAAGAAGTATGATGATGGGGGTGGTGGGGTGGGCACTATTCTAAGAGTTTGTTAGAGGCTATCTGGTGTGTGTGTGTGTGTGTGTGTGTGTGTGTGTGTGTGTGTGTGTGTATTAATGACTATTCTAATCACTGCAACCATTTATTATTCTTAAACATCTATTTCATCTATTATTTATAATTTGCTGTTGCTGTTTTAAACATGTACTGCAGTGCTCTTTTGATTTTTGGATCCTGTTTAGTCCTAATGTGTTTCAGTGTCTGCACCTTCACAGCAGCTCTTTCTTCCTCCATCCTCTCAATCAGGTAGTCCAAATGGATATGGGTGGAAATTGAGGCAACATTCAGTGTTATCTTATCCAGTTCAACCACAAGTTTGTAAGCCTTATGCAACAAACGTGACCTCTTTGCTTTCAGGTCTGACAACTCCTTCTCAAGAAATTCCAAAATATTGTGCTTGACCTCAGCTGACACTTTGTTGTCTTCATATTTCTCTTTAATGTCTTCTACAGTCTTTGTAACTATCCTTGATTTGGTCACATAGATCGATTTGGATTTCTCATGATCTGACACAGGGCATTTTCCAGTACATGAAGTACAATTTCCATTGTTCATGGTTGCACTTTTTTCTACATCTGAAAAGCAGATAAGCTGACAATTCTCTTTACAGACGTTACAGCAGATAGCATTAATTCCTAACCGATAAAGTATCGTCCTAATTCGAAATTCAGTGCTTTTATCCCTGTAGTATTCAGTTACTTCAACTTCAAAGTTCTCATTCTCAGCCATTTCCTTTTCGTATTTCTCTAAGACATCCTGAGTCTGCTTGATTTGTTTCTGTTTGTTTTCAGTCAGTTTAATCCTTTCTTGCAGATTTTGGATACAGGCAGCCAGACCGATGGACACTTTTAGAACTTCGACAGTTTGGTCCAGACTTTGAGGTTCGGTTTTTTCCAAAAAGGCAGTGAATTCTGCCATTCCCCTCATTGATATTTTATAAGAGTGTTTCAGCAAGTCTTCTGTTTCCTCCATTCTCTGTTGATGCTGACAATTGTCAAACAAGAAATTAATTATATGTTGCTTTTTGTTTCTGGAACATTTAATCTTTGAAGCTTTAAGAGCATGAAGAGCAGATGTTGGCTCTATTCCATTTGAGTGTGTGATGAGAGCCACAATGTTTTCAATATTTTTTCCAAACAGAGACGTCACTGAATTAAAAACGTACATCAGGCGATCACTCAGTCGGTTATCTGCTGCTTTTAGCACCAAAGCCACTGCATTAAGTTTACGCACTCCATTCTCAGACTGGAACAACTGAAATAATTCCTGATTGATGATAAAATCATGGTCTGTCCCTCTGGTGTCTCCAAATCCAGGAGTATCAATTAGGGTCAATGAGTAAGGTAATGTTTCATTTTCCAAACCAAAAATCTCATACACTAAGACATCTGATGTCAGACTTTCTGAGAAATCTCTTTCCTCCTGATTGGTCCCTTCCTCTATGAACTTATACCAAACGTTATGTTCCCATTTCACTCCCAAGGCATAGTTGACAAGAGCGTTAACCAGAGTAGATTTTCCTGTTCCTGTTTCACCTACAATGAGGATGGTTTTATTTGTGCTGTTCACATTTTTGTTACCCACAGTCACTCTGGTCAGGTTTCCAATCATTTCTTTCTTTACTTGGAGCTTGTAGACAGCAGGGCATCCTGAATTGATCTGAACACTTTTCGAAAGGAAGTCCTGGCATTTCGGTGACATGTTAATTCTGAAAAGCAAAGAACAAATATTGTCATTTAACATTGTTAAAACATCAGCATTTTAACATAATAGGGATGGATATCGAAGACCAGTATTATGCTGATACAGGTTAATGCATTGTCTGTAACATATATCATTAAGCTCCCCTATGGTGCTGCTATATTTTTTGTTGTACTGCATCTGCAATATTGAGCCCTGTGTTCTGCTCCATGATAAAATCTATGGTGTGAATCTGATTTCAAAAGCAAGGGAAAGAGAGTGACACTTGAAAATGTAATTTCAGACAAAATATTAGAAAACATTGCTTATGTTGTAAGACCGTGTTTGAATGATAACTAAATGTCATATAAACAGAAGTCATGCTTTAAGATTGAAATTCTGATAAATGCCTCTGTTCGGAGAATTTCCGGTTGTTGTTGCTGGAACGGCCTCCGTACACAATAGGATATGGCTCCACTGTAGTGACAACTAATCAAAGCAACGAACAAGCCGCTTCAAACTACTACTAAGACCACCCAATGTACACACATAGGACATTATGAGCATCTGTTTACTGTGTTTATGCCGTAAATTTAGTATGTGCTCTGTGTTAGTCAAGCTCTCAGTCTTCAAAGCGTACTGCACACCAATGTACACCGTACACCTGTGGTGCCACTATAAACAAGGTAGCCTTAGAAAACTCATGGTGGCCTATGACAGCATGAGGCTACTGCTGAGAATACCTAGAAGGTCTAGTGCCAGTCAAATGTTTGTCAGTGCTGGGGTACCTACTTGTGCAGCTGTGCTACGCAATCTGATGTATAGATTTATGTGGAGGGCATCTGAGTCACATAATGACTTAATAGCTGTTCTAGCTAGTCCTGGACGTAGCTCTGTGAGACTGTTCTCAATTTTGTGGAATCACTGGTGAACATGTCTGTATATGGGAAAGTGATCTATGCAATAATTGCATGTTTTTTTTAATGTTTGTTTGTTTATTTTTGTCTAGTTTATTGTGTCCTGATGTGTGTTTTATATCTGTGATATGGATCCTCCTGGGTCTGCAATAAAGAATTGAATTGAATTGAATTACTCACTTTGCTGATGATGCTTGAATCGGAGAGTGATGGCATCTTATATCTTGTGAGGTGTCAGTGGCATTTGGTCTCTATTAAAATCAAAAACAGTATGAATTCATTTGGGAGCGTGTCTATGTTCCCACAGCTCTATGTTCCCACAACTCTATGTTCCCACAGCCCTATGTTCCCACAACTCTATGTTCCCACAGCCCTATGTTCCCACAGCCCTATATTCTCACATTTCTAAGAGTTTTTTTTTTTTCTTTCTTTCTTCAAAGTCAGGTACTACAGTCCCACATTTCTACCCCTGGCTGGTAGACCCCCAATGTAAGTTCAAGCAAGATTCGATCTTTGGTATTTGCCCTCAATGGTGCCTTCCAGGTAGTGGGGTTATGTTTAGGTAAGGGTAAGGTGCTTTTATGCTGTGCTGCCTAGATTCATATTCACAATGAAAACGATATTCATCCACTCTCGTTTTCAAAAGGTTTTGCATCCACATTCCACAACGATTTTATATTCATCCACCTTAGCGATCATTTTTTAAATCTACCTCAGCGACCATTTTTGGAATCGTTTTCAGTTTCAGAATCCCCCATTCTAATGTGAACGGAAGGGCTAACTGGATAAATATTACCTGTGTTGGTGTGAACATGCCCTTATTGGAACATATTGGTGTGGGAAAATAGGGACGGTAACACTTTCTATGAACCCAGTATTCAAAGAGCAGTATAAGTGCATTCATAAAGGCTTATAATACATTCATAAAGGCTTATAACAACTGACATTAGAGTTCATAACTGATTATATGTACTCATGACTACTCATAAGGCATTATAATGTCATCATATAAACCTTTATAACTTGATGTATCACAAAGCATTATAACCTTCTTTGAACTTTTGATACTAGGGGAACATACCACTTTACTTAGTATCTGTTATGGTGCCTTATTCATTTTCATGAGTAATTATGTGCTCATCTTACTTTACTTAGGGTATGCACTGAGCACTTGTAACTCGTCATTATGCAGCATGAACAAATTGACATATAAAAGGACAAATAACAAATTGAAGCATAATAATGCTTTATGACAATTCATGTTTTAAAGACTTATAGATAACATTATAATGCATTATGAATATACACATGAGGATGTATAAACAGTTAAGTACACTAATGTCATTAGTTATAAGACTTTATGAATTGATTATAACCCTTTATGAATGCATTTATAATGCTCTATGAATACTGGGTTCATATAAAGTGTTACCACTTAGGGTTGTGGTAACATAAGGCTTTGGGAACATAGGGCCTAATTTCCAATAATTCTGTGAAAAATAAAAATTCCTAACAGATGTGGGAACAAAGGGCTGTGGGAACATAGAGCTGTGGGAACAAAGAGTTGTGGGAACATAGAGCTGACCCTATTCATTTTCATTGCACAAATTTAAACCGATTATGTGATAACTTATTTCAGATGCAGTGACGAAATCTCTTTTACCTGTGTTTGTGAACTAACTTTTGTGGCTGTTACATTGCAGACTTTACTGGTGACAGCATAGTTGAGTTTCCCCACAGCTGTGGCTCTAATCTCATACTCAGTCTCAGGCTTCAGTCCCGACAGAGTAACAGCCTCTTGGTTCTTCTGTACTGGATGAGATTTCCATTCAGTCTCTTGATTATGTTTCTCTCTGTATTCTACTTGATACTTTTCAGTGGCTGAGTCTGAGTCAGACACCTTGACCGTTATGGTATCATGTGAAACATCTGTAGCGGTTGGTGTGGCAGGTTTTGATGGGGGAATAAAGGGGACAGCATCATCTCCATCTTCATATATGAAAATACACGCTCCAGGATGACTCTTGTCATATTTTGAAGTAATTATGAACTTTGTGTCATCACTGGTGTTCTTCAGTTGACTAAACAGTTTCATTTGTTCTCTTAGTCTTTTTGTAATATCAGTTGATAGCCAGTCTTTGTTTTCAGCTGATGTGTCAGAAGATTTAGTGCAGTCCTTCGGAACTCCTGATGGTGTGAGATAAGTAGATAGTTTGGCCAAGAAACTATCAGGATTATCTAGAGACGTAAACGAAAAGCATACAACATTTTTTACCTCTAAATCAGCCAATAAATCATCCAAGTTATAATCCATTTTTGCACCTAGTTTCTGCAGTTGGTTTGTGTAAGATTTTACTTTTCCTACTTCCTTTTCTTTGTTTGTGAGCCACTGATCCAGTTCTTTGGTGTTGAATGGTGAATTCTCATGTGCATCAAGAAGGTCCCAAAGTGCAATCTCCTCTTCTCCACCCCCTCGGATTGCAGGGAGAACTGACCCAAGCTTCATCATGAAGTTAAGTTTGTAGTGATGGCACTTCTGCCTCAAACACTGAACCTTCTTTGCTATAGCAGGGAATGTTGCTGCTGTTGTGTCTTTCAGTAAGTCACTGCATCTCATCTCTGCTGTGGCTAAAGTCTCTATTATGTCTGATGAGTACATGATGAGATCATTGCTGATGACTCTTTGCAGTTTTGCTGCATTTGAATCCAATGCTTGTAGAGGGTACAGCCACACTTTGAGAGGAACAGCAAGTTCTCCATTCTTTCCCAGCATATTTGGAAGGTCTTTGTAGACTTTTACTGCATCACTGAAAGATGTCGGATTTGTTGGTAACTTAAAATCTCCATGAAATGTACAGATTAATTTTTCAACTTCTGATTTCTCTTGGCCCTCTTTGTTGAATGATACTGTTGCTCCTACATTTACAAGACATTTCAGTTTATTACAGGTGACGTTAAGCTCACTTTCCACTTGTTTTCTCTCTTCCTCTGATGATGATTCTCTATCAAACACAAAGTATGCACCTGCTCCATACAAGATTGCTGTGACAACATGAGTTGCAATGTTAATTTCAAAGACATTTCGATGAGACATCTGGCCATGTCCTAGATGAGACATAGTTAACGTTTCAAATCTTGTTGTTGTTTGGTACTGAAGAGTTACACGTGCCTGGTTGTGTGATTTCTTCCTGTCTTTGAAGTATTTAGCTGATCCTCCAACTTCCACAAGTCCTCCTAACACACTCAGTTTAAGATCGCCAGAGATCTTTAGTAAATTTGACTTCTCCTCAATAGAATCTGATGTGGTGACATTTATTTCAGTGTTATTTCGCTGTTGAACACTTGTATTTTGCTCTAGCTTATCTTTATCCCATAAGGTTATACCTGTGTAAAAAGTAAAAATATTACATAATGATGTAATACAGCCTAATACAGTATAAATTTGGTAAAAGATTTTGCGGAATATTTGTGTTCCAAAGTATATGCATCACAGACTTCGAAAGAAGCAAGGAAGAAATGACTGGGGGAGGAAAGATGGGTAGATATTTTATTCATTCGGAGACATTTATCTAGAGAGATGTTCGTAACACTTTACTTGATGGGTGAGTACATAGCACATTCATAGCAGCTCTCATAAAATGCTCACAAAGCATTCATGACTGTTTCATAAGACATGACTCCACCTCCACACAACCATTCATAAATGTGAAAGTTAGAATGACGATAACCTAAATAAAAGTCCAGTGGTCTCAAAGCAGCACTGCCATTTATGTTTGTCACCTGATCATGTCACATCTGAATATTTCATAAATATCTTAGGAAATCTTAGGTTGCGAAGTATTCATAATCACTTATCTGAGTTTAACACTGACAGGTAGGTTTAAAGTACTTTGAGATGACCACAGAAACAGTTGGACATTTTGAATGTGGGCAAGGTATAAAAATCTATTATAATTACCCCAAGGTGAGATATTTATTTTATGAAGCATTTAAATTGGATGCTTGCTCATGATCTATTGCATCTGTCCATTACTCTGATTTGATTTGATCAGGTAACGGGTTTAAATCAAGGACTTCAATTCTTCTTTGAGACCATTGGACTGGAGCGAGCATAATTTTTTTATTTATTTATGTATTTTTTTAATCTGTTACCTGAATATGTAATATCAGATACATCAGGGTCCACAAATACTGGTCAGCTCTAGTTTACCTCTCAGTGGTAAACTCAGATGAATGATTATGAATACTTCGCAACCTGTATAGTAAAGTGACATTTGAAGTAGACTTCATAAGATATTCATGAAATATTCAGGTGTGACATGATCGGGTGACAAACATAAATGGCAGTGCTGCTTTGAGACCAATGGACTTTTATTTTGATAGGTTATCGACATTCTATCTTCCACATTTATGAAGGGTTGGGTATGAAGGTGCAGTCATGTCTTATGAAACAGTCATGAATGTTTTGTGAGCATTTTATGCAAGCTGCTGTGAATGTGTTATGTACTCACCCGTCAAGTAAAGTGTTACCGAGATGGGATGTTTTTCAAATGTGATTTTTTTTTTCCATATAATATATTACTGTAGTCATGAGGTCCTACCTGGAATAAGAGCATCTTTCCGGCAATCATACAACATTCCCAGTTGGAATGGTCTTCCAAGGGCTGCAATCTCACAGGTACCATTACCATAACAGGCCATTGTGTCCATAACTTCAAGTTGGAAAATGAAATGAAACAATACATTTACAAAGTATTTCATATAGTGACATATAATCAACCATATAGCCCAGATGTAGAATGAAACTGACATGTATGAAATTGTGTTTACTGCTTTGCCAATCAATGGATTGAAAATAAATCCACATTGGTGACAATGTTGGACAGTGGTGTTGAGTTGCAAAAAAAAAAAAAAAGAAAAAAAAATCTGTGAATTGGGAGAGCTGAGTGACTGCAATGAAGTTATGTATTTGTCACTGAACAAGTGAGAACAAATTGTACATTAAAGAAGAAATATTGTGTGAATCCATTCATTGAGCTACTAATATAAGCAGATAATGGTGAATTCTACATTTTACACCCCATAAATGCTTTACAACTGGAGGTTAGTCATTAAAAGCAACTTTTTAATATTTTAACTGAACTTTTAACTTCAGTTTACTAATAAGTGTTATTTTACCCTTAAAAATGCAAAAGCAACAGTGCAATATCCCATTAGAATGCATTTGTTAATTATCCAATAATTGTTTTATATAAGCTCAATAACTTATTAGGCCTACTTATCTCTGAAATAATAATAATATATAGCTATACCTTTGTAGCTGTCAATTAACTATTAATTTACTATTTGTTAACTATTAAATAATGACCAACTGATGTTTAATAGAAAGTCTATTTACTACTTATAGGCGACGGTTATTAAGTGTTACCAACATTTTTTAAGCTATGTGTAAGTTATTTGATGTTTTCATTTCCTTATATAATAATGCAAGGATGGTTGGTTGAAAACCACTGGTGTGAAACCAACCCGACAAGGTCTGCGCACTCTTTACTCTGAAAGGCAAGGACAGATTGCTCTGTCTTTGTTTCGCCCATAACACACCCATGATTAATTAAGCAACACAACTGTTTTGAACATTGTGCTGGTGCATAGTTTATTTTTTTGCACCCTGAAAATACCATAAGTCGCAGGAATGCCCCTAAAGCATTTTGCTCTTCACGCTGGTGATAATGCGTTACAGGTCATGAATTAGGACCCTGTGCCTCAGGAACTGCAAAATGAGGATGTCTTTTGTCCCATCTGTCTCTGTGTCTAATTTTGGTGAGGCAAAAATACACTGCAAAAATGTGGTCTAACTTGATTGGTGGTAGGCTAAGATTTTGTGTTTGACCTCTGTGTCGCATGCTGTACATAAGGCACAATTATTGATGTTCATCCTCAATGAGTGATGCCATTGTACCCAGATAAGTGAGTCATCGGGAGTGCCTTTTCCAACAACATAGTAATGCAATTACCTTTTGCTAACAGAAGTTGCTAAATGGTTAGAAATATTGGTGTTGGTCAATAATGTTATCTTCATAAAGCAATATTTAGTGTTCAGGGATTACTATCCCAGGTAAAAAAAAAAAAGTAGTATACAAGTGTAGTAGAAATATGGGTACATCTAAAGTAAGCTGTCAGTGTGACTCCATACTAGAACTAGTGTAATCAAGTCGTTCATTAAAAGTATTACATTACTGTCTGTAATGTTTCTTTTAAATGTACTTTCAAGTTTTCTTAATAAAAAAATAATTACTAAAGGTATTATTAAGCAATTATAAAGGTATTATTAAGGTATAATTAAGCAATGTAACAAGTGTGGCTGTTCTTGAATTTCCCCAAGGGTGTAGTTTGCATATAGGTATGAAGCTGAAGGCTGAGAGAAGTCAAATGCATCTTTTGTATTCAGAAATTGATTAAAAAATAGTTTAACAGGACCTCATAGTTGTATAATTAAAAATATACTGGCAGAAAAGTATACAGAAAACATTTAGATGGAGCAGATTATACTTGTACTTGTGTACACGTATAGGATACTCGTTTTGGACGTACAAACTCACAATTTGTCATAGGCTATGTATGTACTGTATGTCTTTAAGTACTGCATGGCTTTATATTTGGCTAGATCGTTTTATATTTGTACTGCCCATAGTTGGAGAAACATAAGGCTACTCCTTTGAAACATATCCAGATTTAACCATATGGATTACATTACTTACATGTTAGGTTGATAGCTGGCTCTCACTCTTGACAATTGACATGGTGATCATCAAAAGTTAAACTGTGCAGGTTAGTTTTCAAAACAAACAGTATGGGTGTGGCAGGGGAGTGGCCTGACCAGCCAGATTCTTTCACATTGTTTCACAGAAGCAGAAGCTAAATGCAATAGTTAATGAGAGGGGGGAAAAGGCAGCCAGGCAATCGCCGCCTTCTGGCTCTGCTCATTTCATTTCGAAACCAGATAGT
>JAODXP020008397.1:7500-11846 GCA_027497455.2 Sardinella longiceps | reverse complement strand
CAGACCATGTGACCGCAGGGGCAGAATGCGGCGTCTATCTGGCTCTCGCAGCACAGCATGCAGAGCAGCGCCTCCCGCAGCTTCCTCAAACGCTCCTGCAGCTCACCGGCTCTCCAGGCACCCGTTGCAGTCCTCCGGCGCCTCCTGCTGGTCGCCCAGGGAGAGCGGGGCGGTGGGGGGACCCGCGCTCAGAGGCGGGGCATTAGGTCGACTACGCCAGCGTTGTAGAGCGCGCGGCGCGCCTGGTCGTAGACCTCCTTGGACGTGCGGCGGATGTCGAAGACGTATTTTTTGCCCAGGTTGATGTTCTCGTTGAGGAAGAGCGACGCCAGGTGGCCTTTGAAGTCACGACTGTACTGCATCATCACGGCGTTGGTCACCGTGTCACACCTGAGGGGCACAGAAGGAGGACATACACACAGCTCAGAAACCTGCTCGCTTTATGTGTGTGCGTGTGTGTGTGTGTGTGTGTGCGTACAGTATGTGTGTGTCAGTCACACCACAAAAATATGTGTGGGCATCTGCTTTCTGTGTGTGTGTGTGTTTGTGTTACACATTTTTGGAAGCCACAAGTGTAAGGGAGAAATTTCTGTGCATTTTCACTTCTTCAGTGAAACACCTCAAATGTGTTGCATCTTCTCCTTCTTTTTGTGTGTGTGTGTGTGTGTGTGTGTGCTGTGTGTGTGTGTGTGTGTGCCCACATAGGTGTTTTCACAAGTTGCATATGTGAAAGAGAAAGAGCATGTGTTTGACAAAGAGAAAGACGTCTACGTGACAAATCTATGTCTTTCAAGTCTCTTGAGAATTTCCCAAACAGAAACTACAAACCCATTCCCAAAATTCCCATTCCCAAATTCCCATTCCAAAATTCCTCCATGGTTCCTCCTCGAGACCCCATTCCCAAAATTCCCTCTCTGGTTCAAGGCCCATTCCGAATACTCCCTCCCTGGTTCATCCTGTCACCATCCTGTTACCACTCCAGAGAAGTGCTTTACAGGACCAGGGGGAATTCTGGCTTATAGTTAGCCCTGACGCTACTAGCCAAAGAGAAAGAAAAAGAAAAAGAAAAAGAGAAAAAAAGAGAAAGAGTCTACAACAACAGCCACGCCACGGACTGATAATGAAAGTCTGGCCTGGCCTGGCCTGGATGCATCACAATAGCACTGGTCAAGAGCCTGGACCAAATACAATAGCACTGGCCAAGAGGCGGATGCATCCATCCCAACCTGGCAACCGTATCCATAACAGAATCCCCTGAAGAATTCCAGTTCAAGGATATTAGAGACCTAGAGCCTCATTCCAACAAAACATAAAATAGGATTCTGCACAGAATGCTTCAGAACTTCTTCCCTGAAGGCAAGATTGTGAACAGGTGGTTTTCTGTGTGGGTGGGAGGGGTCAGAGATGATGAGGTCACCAGCTGCCCTGGCCATTCCGGTTCTATAATGTGAGGCTATAATAGGCCGCAGTCTGCAGTAATGGTTCTTGAAGCTTTAAGGGGTTCGCTTAAGAGGCAGGAAACTCAAGAACAAAAGCCCTCTCCATATGTTTACGTCCTTTAGACATTACAACACTGGAAGGCAGATGGACAATCACAATCACACACACACACACACAATCACACACAATCACACAATCACACACACTCACACACACAATCACACACACACACACACACACACACACACACACACACACACACACACACACACCTCTCTGTTGTTTGTCTTTCAGATCTTTCCAATCTGCCAATCTATGCCTTTGTCACATCGACATCAACAAGCGAAAGTGTTCTATGAAAACGATGAGTAACTACTTAAACACACACATTATGCTTTTGCTTCGTACGCTTTGTCCACCACTCTCTCCCCTGTGGCCTAGCTGTACTGCTGGGTTTGACCTGTAGTGACCGTGCACGGAGTGTTCCTTAAAGAGGTTTGACCCCAAACACTCAGACAACACTTAGATAATAAACATATAAAACTCACCACAGTGCAGCCATAAATATATAAACCTCTCTCTCTCACACACACACACACACACCAACAACAGCAGCATAAACTTCAGTCTTTAGTCTGACCTCAACTGGATTCAACCCCAGGGTGACCCTACAGTGAGTGTGTGTGTGTGTGTGTGTGTGTGTGTGTGTGTTTACCTATGTATTGTATGTCTGACTGTCTTTCTGTGTTTGTGTGTGTATGTCTGACAGTCTTTCTGTGTTTGTGTGTGTGGCCCGTGTTTTGGTGATGGCCCGATACAGTCTGCTGGCAGTGTGTGTGTGTGTGTGTGTGTGTACCTGTAGAAGGCGTGTGTTTCAGTGATGGCGCGGTAGAGTCCACTGGCCGCTCGGCTACTGATGAGTTTGAAGAGCAGCACCACACTGTCACTCAGCTCCTGCGTTACCGTCAGATACACACTCTTCCCCGACTGGGTGGCGATCTGGATCACGGGGTACGCCACTCTGTGGGCAGACACACACACACACACACACACACACACACACACACACACACACACACACACACAGAAAGTCCATCAGAAACAGTTCCACAAGTTAAATAAAGTAGCATTTGCAGTTCTCTCTCTCTCAGTGTATGTGTGTATATGTATATATGTCTCGGCAGAGTAGTGTGTGTGTGTGTGTGTGTGTGTGTGCAGCAGAGTAGACAGACCTGTTGACTAGAGTGAAGTCGTCCTTGCAGATGGCGATGCCGTCAGGTCCGACTCCGATGGCGAGTCTTCGGCCATCTGCGTCCCGTGCCCAGTGCCACTCTACGCCGTAGTGCTCCAGCGACGCCACCAGCTGCAGCGCCTGGTACTCCACCGTCGCACAACTCTGACCCGCCAGCGCCTGGTGCCTAGCAACGATGCTGTACACACACACACACACACACACACACACACACACACACACACACACACACACACAGACAGAGGTTGAAGCTAGGGTTAGTGTGCGGCCTTTAGAACCAAAAGGGTCTACAGATCTCTGTAAAAGCATAATGGTACAAAGGGCCTTTTAGAGGATTTTAAGGATTTCTAGAACTGGAATACAAATAAAAGGGCATTCTAGAACCTTAAGGGTCTTTTAGAACCATAAGGGTCAGTGCTATGCCCAGCAGGTTTGGGATGCATTAGAGTAGCCTCACGTGCACGTTCACTTGGTGATCTTAAGAGTGTGTGTGTGTGTGTGTGTGTGTGTGTACCACAGATCCATCAGAGAACACACCATGTGCACGTTCACTTGGTGTTCTTAAGTGTGTGTGTGTGTGTGTGTGTGTGTGTGTGTGTGTGTGTGTGTGTGTGCGCGCGCATGTTCATCCACAGTTCCATCAGAGAACACACCATGTGCACGTTTACTCGGCCTTGTGAAATGTGTGTGTGTGTGTGAGAGAGAGAGATTGTATGTATGTGTCCAGATTCCTGTGTTCATCTACCATGTGCACTTTTAACTTGACCCGAAGTGTGAGTGTGTGTGTGTGTGTGAGAACTTTAGGCTTTGCCCATGCAGTGTGACGTGTCGGTCAAAAAGAAAGTTAAGATACAATCTCTCTATCTGCTTTCTTGACCGCCATAAAGTTCAGCAGCTTTAGCAAGACCACACTGACTCCTGCAGTAATAACTGCCCCGCTGGCCGGCTATCTGCTATCTGTCCTGCAATAACTGCCCCGCTGGCCGGCTAGCTGCTATCTGCCCTGCAATAACTGCCCCGCTGGCTGGCTAGCAGCTATCTGTCCTGCTATAAATGCCCCCTTGACTGGCTAGCTGCTATCTGTCCCATACTGCCCCTGACTGCAGCCGCTATCTGCCCTGCAATAAATGCCCCTTGACTGGCTAGCTGCTATCTGCCCTGCTAAACTGCCCCCCTGACTGGCTAGCCGCTATCTGCCCTGCTATAACTGCCCCCCTGACTGGCTAGCCGCTATCTGCCCCGCTGACTGGCTAGCTGCTATCTGTTATTACAGGACAGATAGCAGCTAGCCAGTCAGCGGCAGCGGGGCTAATCGCTATCTGCCCTGCAATAACTGCCCCGCTGACTGGCTAGCTGCTATCTGCCCTGCTATAACTGCCCCACTGGCTAGCCTAGCTGCTATCTGCCCCACTGACTGGCTAGCTGCTATCTGCCCTACAGTATCTGCCCTCCTGACCGCTGTAAAGTTCAGCAGCCTTTAGCAAGACCACAGTGACAAGTGCAGTAATATTTGCCCCCCTGACTGGCTAGCTGCTATCTGCCCTGCTTACTGCCATCTACCCCTCTGACCCCCATAAACATTAGCAGCCTCAGCAGGACCACAGTAACTAGTAAGGTCTGCCCCCCCCCCCCACCCCCCCACCCCCCCACCCCG
>JAODXP020008396.1:0-11745 GCA_027497455.2 Sardinella longiceps | reverse complement strand
TAGCTCCCATTTGATTGGTAATCTACGTTGGCCAGCTGAATGTAGACAATCCAACACTTTGATTGGCCCAGAATCTATATTGAATGTAGACACCAGGCCAATGGGAGAGCTGAACTGTCTACGGAGGAATTGTAGACTTTTTCACTTCTGTAGACTCCACTTCTGCCAAGGCAGTAAGGTCAGTGAAGCAAATTATGCTCGCTTTAAGAAAGAAAGCATGTGTTCAAGGAGTGCATTGGTGAAAGTAATTGAGTCGTGATATATTTGGTGCTTTTGTAATTTTGTTGTCATAATTGGTCATGTTTGCCAACACAAATGTAATGCAATACTGAACAGTCCAAATGTACAATGAACACAATGTTGACAAATAATAAGCACAAAAGGATTTCAAAGAGAAGATATGAAGATAACAGTGGACTTTATTTATCCAGAAGGAGCTGTAAACATGGTATGGTATATACCATGGCAAATATGGTATATACCATGGCAAATATGGTATATACCATACCTTTAAACATATAGTATACACTTATGGTATATATACCATAACAAGATATCTTACACAAAACACAATGTTAAATATACAAAGAAGCACAGTGTTGTCAAGGTTGACACTTATAAGACACCTCAACAGGCACACAGGCAAGAAGTAGCCAGTAAAGTAGCATTTGTTAGCATAGAAATGATAGCTGCAGTGGATTATAGTTTAAGTGCAGGCATATTTCCAGTGCAGAATATAAACAAATGATATGAAATGAAATATTTCTACACAAATCAAGAGCGTAATAATAATCATTGATTAAGTTTGGAACACCAACGGTATGATCGAAATCAAAATGTATTTAAAATTTCAGTGAGACACACACCATGTCATGGTCTGAAAAGTAACAATCAGCAACAGTGACTTGTGCACTTATGGATGGTGAGAAGTTATTTATGTTCACATAAACATGATCTAGCAGACTTCCATAGTCAGTTGTGGGATCATGGACAAGTTGGTTGAACCCAAACTGATGCATGACTGTGAGAATGTCATGGTTGGGGGAAATGAGAAGATCAATGTTGAAATCACCAATGATGACAGTCAAATGACGGTCTGGTAAGGATTTCAGCAGATTTTGTAGGTTGGTGAGAAAAGTAGGAACAGGCAGGGAAGGAGATTTGTAAATTGTGATAATAGAGATCTTTTTTGCAAGTTTGGTCACATCAACTGCAGTGTACTCAATGTCATTGATAATGGAGTTTGTTTGTGTTGGTGCAATGTTTGTGTTGGTGCAACAGTCATCACCCCACCTCCACGACCCAGTGCAGCAGGCCTGTCTGCTCTGATGACTTTTGACTGTGGTAGGATTGGTGCTACTTGTTGATGCCGGTCCAGGAAAGTTTCAACAAAACAAACACATCAACCATTTGAAGAGTGTTGTCCATTTTTAAGTCTTGTTCATGTTCCAAGTAAGACATGATATTGAGCAGCCTGATTTGCAGTTCTCCATCACTGACCGTGGCAGCATTACAGGGGAGAGACTGTTAGCCTGGCGCTGCTAAAATTTTATCTCCGTACGTAGTCTGGGCCAAACCCCCTAGCTGCCTTTCCCTCGGTTACTCTACGGTTTACCCAATCAGCACACAGTTTAGGGTGATGTCTCAAATTTTTGTTGTCCCAAAGGATAGGAACTCGTTTGTTATTCTCCCCCCCACTTTCGAATTACATCCACAAAATTGGTACATGACATTAGCATCCATGATCTTGAGGATTTATTGCCACTACGATGTCAAAATAGATCAGATCTTGCCAGAGATCTGTTAATACTGAAAGAGAAAGTTGTAGGCGTGAGAGCCAGGCGAGAGAATACGTCATATCCAAACAGAAACCTATTTCAATTGCGTTGGGCCAGACTGTATGACTTAGCCTGGGCGAAAGCAACTGTCGACTACGAGACTGTGGTGTTGCTTTTTGACGAGGGCGGTCCATTTCGCGAATGACAGATGTATTAGTGCGGATTGCAGTAGCGTCAAACCTAAGTGTTTGACACAACTCAGGGCAACATAGGCTTGGCCTGGCATGAAGGAACCTTTTCCTTCCATGGCGACAACTATCTTATCCATGGTTTTGCCTTGGACTTTGTGTATGGTGCAACCCCAGGCTAGTGAGAGAGGAAATTGTGACTGTTTTGCTTCCACAGTTCGACGACCCCTTCCAGTGTAGAACTGAACATCCAGTCTGTTGATGGGTACAGCCAATGGGAAGGATTGTTTGTACTGGCTGTCATCAATGGCTTGCTTACCAACCCTTTCACTGTCAAATTTGACAAGGTTTCGGTGTTGTGAATTCCAACAACTGTGCCACAGACACCATTGGCAAGACCATCAGAGACATCTATGTTGGTGGTGATCATCACTCTAGAGCCAACTGCTACAGACAGTACATCCCGGAGGCCACCAGTGTCTGATGCCTTTGTGGAAAAGGTAATGTCAATAAGGCCTGTCTGTATGTCCTTTTTTTTGTCGATAGCCTTGATGTCAAAAATTGGGCTTGGTAGTTTCTTTGGGTGTTCTGTGTTGTGCTCATCAACCTCTTTGTTGGTCTTAAACCCCCGGTTTAAAAGCTCAGTGCATACCAAGTACAAGTTACCCTGCTGTCTGTACTGGGTGCATGGACCATTGCGGTAAAAATGGACAGTGCTGATGTCCGGGTATGTGCTCCGAACAAATTCGAGCACTGGGGACAAGTGCTGCCAGATTGCTGCTGGGCCTTTAATTCTGGAGGGAGAGATGGAGCAGAAGGACACTGGGCTGGGGTTGGAATGTATATAAAGCACGCCTGTGTGCAGTGTTGCTTGCTGGTGTGAGGCTCCAAAGTGAACAACTTGTATTTCAGTGCTGTATTTGCATACATCATTCTCAGAAAAATCCACATGAATCAAGCATTCATGGCTTTTCAATCCATTCCTGAGAGCCCTGTAGGGGATGAACTGATGCCTGATATTGTAGATGTGTAACTATTGTATAATAGTTACACAGAGGCAGCGAGTTGGTTCCTCTTCAGGGGAGGAGGAGGGGTGAAGAGAGGCTAGGCGAATGGCACCCGGGGTCCGCGGCCTTCCAGAGCCCTGGTGGAAACAGGATCAGCCGCTAAGTAGGAGGAGACAGAGAGAGAAATGCTAATAACAGTTCGTAGGTGTTTGGGGTGTAACATTCAGTTTAGACAAATGTGCGTTCCGATGTTCTCCTGGCAATAATCAGTGGAGTGAGTGAGAACGCCACATACAAACACACACACACACACACACAAGCAACCACACACACACGCTTCGTGAGCACACAGCAAGCCAATGTTTGTGATATGCAAAGAAGGGGTTATAACCCGGCACAGCAAGCAATAAGATGCCTATAGGAGTTTGTTCGGATACGCAGTTCGTCAACTCTAAATGTCCACAGTAGTCCATGGTAACGTTAGCTCATCAACTGTAAATGTCCTCAGCAGCCTAGTCCACGGTAACGTAGGCTAGATCATCAACTGTAAATGTCCACAGTAGTCCACGGTAACGTTAGATCATCCACTCTAATGGTCCACAGTAGGCTATCATAACGTCAGTAACAGCAGTTCCTCTCCACAATGGCACAAGTCAGCTCTCATGCAAGATATGGAAAAGGCAACTTAACTTGGTAGAGGGCGACCATAAGCCGCACCCCCACGATGTTTCAACAGGCAGTCTCGTCGTCTGACCCACTCGGCCACCTCGGAAACCGCTGGGCTGGCTCGCAGTCCGTCTTTGTCCACAGACTCTGGTCACCGGCACGCTCTCTAGTAACGCAGACACTTCCCCAACTCTCACCACACAAACACCTTCTCAGTCGCTCTCCCCTACACAAACTAAAGACCCCACACACTTAACTTAATCCCCTGCACCTGTGTTCCCGCTACGCTCATCTCCCCATTCATGATTGAACTCACTTACCGGTGACAGGCAATCAGGAGACACGCCCACCACCAAAGCCCAAAGCCTACCGTAACACCCGTGACAGATGTGCCTTTTGAATTTGTGCAGCTGGAGGTTCAGCTGGTCCAACAGGCCTTTAAGAGTGGACCTGAACTCCTTCCTCATAGGCTATGTTCAGACTGCACTCCAAATCTTATTTTTTGCATATCTGATCAACATCAGATCTCTCTATCGACCGTGTTCACATTGCTTGTCATATCGGATCTATATGAAATAATAAGCAAAACCGCGGAGGGTTGGTTGGTTGTTGGTTGTTTCTCGGTCAGATGGTTAAGTGGGGCCGTAGCACACAGCTACAAGTGACAAGGAAGAATCAGAGATGCAAGAATAGCGTTACTCATCTTTATTTCAGTGCATCACTGCAGTCCAGCACAGTTGTTAGTTGCCTTTCTGATGTGTGGTTGAAAAGTTTCACTGACGTTGCTTTCCACATGTAGCCGGTGGCGGTCCGCACCGCACACGGGTCTCGAACCCGCCACCCCGCAAGCTACAAACTCCCGGCGTGGGAGTGGAACGCTCTAACCAACTGAGCTAAAAGCCCGAGCTTCTAACTCAGCGTGTTAGAAGCGCCCATGGAATTGGGTGATGAGGATTTACACGTACTACCGCCAAGCTAGCCGAGCTAGCTGGCCTCCGTTACACACACGCGAGGTAAACGTTGATTTCCACACGCGAGGTAAACTCCAGGTCATATGCAACTCCATAACGTGCACTGACACGTTGTTGTAGCAAACTATATCGCTTTTTAAAAGGAGAATTAACATTAATCTCTCACTTCCGTCCATCTGCATTCCATGTGTTGATGTTTGTGTCACGTGACTAATGACGCAAGTGACACGGTGAAATCTTATCCCATGTGGAAAAGCTGTTCAGTTTGCAGCATATCCAATGTGAATCGCATTTGACACCACATAGGTAAGTGGGGCGCAACAGATTAGGAAAAATCCGAATTCATGTGGTTTTCTCCTGTTCAGACCACCTGAAATCACTTCTAGATACAATCTGGATATGCAACAAATCGGATTTGGGATGCCAATCTGAACGAGGCCTTAGTGACTTTAGAAGTCTTGTTTGGGTGATTCTTATGTTCTTTAGACACTGTGGCCCACTGCATGTATGTGACTTCACTCTCTGCTGCAAATGCACTTACTACTGGGCAAGAGAGGTCTTTGCATGCAGCGCAGGCACCATACATGCACTTTTTATTTTACGGGTTGCATGTGACGTATCCCACTAGCTCATCCAAATTAATGTTGTTTATCAGCCTGAGTTGGTGAAGTTTCTGCACAATTAACTCTAAATTCCTATGCATTTTGCACATGCATGTGTCACGGTCACTCAGCGTTGGAACTACGACCCAGAATGGACGTAGAGAACAAAAAAGTGAGTAAGAAATAAATCTTTCCTCAGCCATGAATATCAAATGCACATTCTTCATTGTATCCAGAAGGAAAATCTTTGCATCTTATACTTCTTCAGTACCTGGCCTGTATAATTTGTCTTTCCCTCTTCCTCTTCCCCTTTGCATTTCTGTATTTTTCCCTGATGTTCTCAGTCTAGGATCTCTTTAAGCAAAGTCCAGAATGGTTAGCTTGTAGTTAGCGTACAGCAGTCATGTTGCCATGGTTACTGCCAAGTAGTTACGTTAGCACGCTAACTTGGTTCATGGTCATACAAAATTGTTTTGCAGAGGCGCGATATAATTGTCCTTTGTTGGTATCATTAATACTTGGCAACTTTCACTTGCATTGGGGTAATTTTTGTCCTGGTGTATCTATACTTTCACTTGAGAACAGAAATTGAGTACTTTGTCCACCTCTGCATATGACAATGTTTAATTATATTACAATTGGTTTGGTCACAACATCTCTCATATCGACACAAGCCACTTATTTTGTTTTGGCAAGGGATTTGTAAATTTGTTGTTTATGAAGTTCCATGGAGACTACAGGTGTGTCTGGTAATGTTTTAAAACCATACCACAGGCCTATTCAAATGGAGGCCCGGAGCCACATGCGGCCCAAATGCTACCTCCAAGTGGGCCAATCAATGTTCCAATCAAAAAAGGAAAAAAGAAATATACACAAATCCTCAGAACATCAAAACAGTCTCTCAGAAGCAGACCCCAATACTCATGAAAGTAGTTGCTCTGGTGCCTGCACCCCAAAATCATTTTGATAAGCTTTCCAATTCATGCACAACTAAAGATAATAACAAAGTACTTAGTTATTTAAGTTGATGCACTTGTGCCAGGGTCCAGTGTTGGGGAGTAACGGAATACATGTATTCAGAATACTGTATTCAGAATACAAATTATGAGTAACTGTATTCAGTTACAGTTACAGCTTAAATGGGTGGTATTTAAAATACAGTTACTTTGTAAAAATCAAGGGATTACTCAGCGGTATTTTACAGTTTCTCGTGTTTAGCCATCCCCTCTCTAATTTGGGTAATTCCCCACATTGTCGGAAACTAAACCAAACAAAGCGCAATAATAGCTATTAAACATCCTCCTTACATTGATGTCAGTAACACAACTGCGTCTGGCAAATGAAATGCACCCCACTCAGCGGAAAGACAGATATGCCTGTTACATATAGGCCTAATCATAAGCAAGTAGGCCTAGGACTAAATAATAAAGCTGGCACAATTAGAAATAAAATTAGCTAAATAACATTTACGCATTCTGTCCATAGACTGAAAACGTGTTTATAGAAATCTGCACTTTGCCTGGAGTTTTTGAAAGTAGCCCATTTCAGTGGCTGAAACCTCCAAATGCAGTTCACGTTTGGGAAAATGCTTTTTGGTTTTGCTAGGTCCTCTTAATGCAGAAGGAAACTTTATGCTCATCTAATTAATAAAAAA
The DNA here is from genome assembly GCA_027497455.2 of Sardinella longiceps. NCBI lineage: Eukaryota > Metazoa > Chordata > Actinopteri > Clupeiformes > Clupeidae > Sardinella > Sardinella longiceps. Next base: position 4,879 of record JAODXP020008396.1, on the reverse strand, counting down.
AGTGTTATGTTTCCTGATCTCAAAATCTGAAGCCAGCTAGTGGCCGTGGCCATACTGCCCATGTTGCCCTTCAGGATAACTCGACCTTGCTTATGTTAATAAACCCTAATATCTCATCTACTGCAAACATATGTAATGGAGACTGGGGCTGAACAGCCAATTTGTTGATAAAAACAAACATTTGCAGGATGTGATTGCTACATTCATGCAGTTGTAAAAAGGCATAACATTAAAAGTAATCCAAAGTATTCAGAATACGTTACTCATATTGAGTAACGTAACGGAATACGTTACAAAATACATTTTGGGGCATGTATTCTGTAATCTGTAACGAAATACATTTTAAAAGTAACCCTCCCAACACTGCCAGGGTCAGATGGGCCCAAAATGCTTTTGTTGTTTTTCATTTGGCACTATGTGAGTATTCAATGTTGTGAAGTTGAAGAGCAAAAAACAAAACATTGTTTCAGAATTAGAGTTTCTGATGGCTTGAAGTGTCATTGTTACTGGCCCCTCCAAATGTGTAATAATAGTTACATAGTTAACAGTAAGTTCTTGATTTTGAAATGTGGCCTAAGTGAAAAAAATAATTGAATAGCCCTGCCATACCACTTCGAGCCATAGCATAAATAATGAAGACAAGTGACCTAGATTGTCTCTGACATACTTTTTTTACTGTGAATACTTTTACCACTGAATCAACACCACCACCACAAACTTCATGATTTAGCCCACATGCAGTTACTGTAAGCTGTCTTAAAAAAAAGGTGAACAAAATGTTTTATAACCGTATATACAATTAATAATAAAAAAGAACGTGTTATCATATTCTAGAGGGCTTTGTATCTTCAAAATCTATGAAAATCAGCTTAATATGATAGGCTTTTTGAACAACTCTTGGTAAACTAAAACTTGGTAAGGAATGTAAGCTCTTGAAAATAAATAATATGGTTGTATAATGCATGCTTGCAGGGGTTTACACAATGCGAAAATCAGTCAGGTAGCCAAACAGTGAGGACAGTATTACTGTCCCGCACATCTTGTAAAATTATGAAAAAATTTAAATTGTGTACTGAATGTAGTCTGTCATTCAATTTTTCCTAATTTCTCTAATTTCTAATTTATCATGTGTTCCTTATATGTTCCTTAGAGCTGCTAATGAATCTTATCAACAGGGTAGATATATTTAGATCCTCACTTATAGCCCAAGTGAAGTAAACAGTGCTTGACGTGCGTTTTACCTTTCAACTTGTAAGAATAAAGAGCAAAAAAAAAAAAAAAGACTTAACCAATTATAACCTTTCTAGGTCACAGGATGTGGTTTTAAGATGCCATCAGAAGCAAGCTCATTCTCAGTTCTCACAGTGCACAGCTGTCAGTGTATATTCATCAGTGTGCTTGTAACCTCTGAAGATTGGTGAGATAATGGCAAGCTGTGCAATATCTGATAGATCAATCAAAGCAGAGTCAGCAATACAGGTAATATTTAATTGATTAAATTAAGAAAGCTCTAATCTGACTTTATGTACCAGTATTATAACTCAATGTCTAGGTAACATACTCGCTTGAGTAACATGGATGTTGTTATAGGGTGCTTGAACACTGTCTAATAAGAAATGTGTTCTGTTATATGAATTTATTTATGGGCCGGTGGTAGCATAGTGGTTAATTCAAGGACGCTGACTCTAGTGAGTTGGTAGTCTGTAAGTTGTGGGTTTGAATCCAAGCTGCCCCTGTTGTGCGCTTGAGGTACCTAACCCAAGTTGCTTGAGGGGAAACTTGCCCTGAAGTAATTGATAATTGTCAAATGTAAGTCGCTTTGGATAAAAGTGTCTGCTAAATGCATAAATGTAATATGTATTTATTTGTTTATTATAAATAATAGTATGTATTGTTTGTTGCACAGGTTAGCACACTTGTTGGTCAAGATGGTCGTAATGGTCCAAGAACAGCAGTAGATGGTATGTTTTAATAATAAAAAGAGGGCTGAGAACCTGAAATTATTTGCACAAAGAAAAAAAAAACGATTGTGCTGAATACATGCATTCACCACCACCTCTTTCAATCCAATTCAAATTGTAATCTGATTAAGCACAATGGTTGTGATGGCCTGGGTACATGAGGTGTTTTCAATCAGTTTCGGCACATAAACCGATTAAAACGGTGCATGTTACCAGTGATATAAGGGTGTGACAGAGCATTGTCACAACAGTTGAGTATGTCACTCATGTTAACTTACAGGTTCAAATGAAGGAACTCAGTTGATGGACACCTATGATGGAGCCTCTCACCGTCCACCTGTGCTAGTGCAGGCCCTCAATCAGGTAAGTTTCATTTTTGAAACTTTGAAACAATTTTCAGGTAAGTATCATTTTTGATATCCAGCAAGCAATCGTTTCTCAGCAGCTGAGGTTCCATACTAGCCTGGCTTGCTCAACCACATTCAGAAATGAGCTGGTCCACGCGGGATTAATCTAAACGTCTATGAAATGCTATCAAACTTCTATCAATGTTATAGGATAGAGCTGGACATAGTCATCGGAAGCTCGCCTCCTTCAGCCTTCTTGTTTCTCATTGGGTCCTGATTTTTCTGGGCTTGAGAGTTGAGGAAATTGCCTCCTTGGCCATATTGACTTGATCATGAAATTTCATGCAGCGACAGGAAGTATGGGTGGGCCCAGGCTAGTGCCAGACCCTTGTAGAAAGCAAAATGTAGGCCGAGGGGCTAGCTATGACCAGGCTACTTTGTTTTATGACTGATAATAAAATATATCACAAGCCTGATTTATTTTGCAGCTAACACGTCTGATAGTTCAGAAACAAGAGGAATTGGATGATAATCTTTGTAACAGTAAGACAAGTATTGCACAATCATACAGAGATCATACAATGAAAACAATGTTTATGTATGTGGCTTTCTTATCATATACTGCACCCTTGTGCAATCCTTCCCAGCCAATTCTAGCACAATTTTGTATAAGTATGAAGTGAAGGATCACACGGGACGGAATGTGTTCACCATGAAAGAGGAAGATGATCCCTGCCTTCGGCAGTGCTGTGGCCCGTCACGTTCTTTCACGATGCACGTCACCGACACCGCTGCCCGTGAGGTCATCACTCTGATCAGACCAGGTGTCTGTAACTGTTGGAGTGCTGAGGTATGAAGGGAATTTTTTATTAGTTGTGATTTTTTGAGTGAAAAAAAACATATATGCAAGGATACAAGAATATTTATTTGTCACATACTGTACATAATAGCTATTGTCTGATGTCAGCCTATTTGTGCTTTAAAGGGGAGGGGGTAGGAAGAGGCTGTATGGACTTGTTTCACACCTGAACATTCCGACATTCCATGGTAGTGAACTGAACATTCTATCATTGAAATGCATTGGATTTATGCCTCTTTCTGACTTGAAAAAAATGGGTAATAATATTTCAAATATGTTTAAATTCACTTTCCTTCAAATAATACACATTTGAAGCACACAAATTTGGAGGTCCCAAATAGATTGAAGCTTCATGCACATAAATGTAAAACCACTTTTATCTGTCCAGGACCTCCAAATTTGTGTGCTTCAAATGTGTATTATTTGAAAGAAAGTGAATTTAGACATGTTTTAAATGTTATTACCCATTTTTTTCCAAGTCAGAAAGAGGCATAAATCCAATGCATTTCAATGGTAGAATGTTCAGTTTACTACCATGGAATACGATACCATACGATACGATACGATAATACTTTATTTGTCAGTTTGCACTGAAATGCTTTTAGAACCTCGGAATGTTCAGGTGTGAAACAAGTCTATAAAGTGCAGATATACAGTAAGAGAGGAGAGGGGTTGGTTGGGACAGTGGCTAGGGGCTGCATAGGATGGTTGGGGGAAAGGCGGAGGTGGGGGATGAGAGGGGGCACCACAAGGAGCACCCAAGAGCAACAGAGAGGAGGGAAATGTGGGGAGGTGGGATAGTTTGTGGTGAAACAGGGGAGATGGGATAGTGTTCTGTATGTATGTGAGGAGAGCGTATAGTGTGTGTTCAGAGTTAGGATATATTTGTGAGTGAATGTGTGTAATGTCAGTGTAGTGTGTGAGTTCAGAGTGGCCTGGGAGTAGACACTTCTCCATCCGTCATTCCATCTATCTATCCATCCATCCATCTGTCTATATATCTTCTTTCTCTACTTAAGCATTACACACATCCTCTCATTTCTTTTCTTTCTTTTCATGTTGTAGATGGAAGTTCTGCGTGCTCCAGGCATTCCTATTGGGTATGTCATATCCAACACATCATCTATCTGGCCACGACTGACTATTGAAAATGAAAGAAGAGAGCCAGTTCTGAAGATAGCTGGCCAGTCAATTCTGTGGTGTCAGTGCTGTAGCAAGTTCAGTTTCCAGGTAATCCATGGCATCAGATTTATGTCTCATTTATATTACAATCTGTGAGTTTTCGGTGCAGATGTGGTTTTGATCCATTTTTATTTAAAAATGCACAATTCCATGGCTAAAATGCACAATTCCACGATATAACAGTCTCCATAGTGGGGAACAAACGTGCTGACCACTGAGTGAATGAGGCCCTAGACTAGACATCCTCAATTCAGCATAACGGGTTAGAAGAACAGCCAGCACCCTTTTTGTGTCTTGTAGAGAGACTTTAGAATTTTGCTTACCACCAATGGGAGAGACACCCTTGGGACTAATATATAAACAAGTAGTAATAGGCTACAGTTTGCAAAAAAGTCTGGTTTTATGTACAGAATCTAACTGTATGTTATCAGAACAAATGAAGAGTTCAGATGCAAAACCCCTAACTCCACTTGACCACTTTTTGAGAAAAAGGGCATTTTTTATCAGGCGTTTAGAGTGTTTTGATTGTA
>JAODXP020008395.1:0-11664 GCA_027497455.2 Sardinella longiceps | reverse complement strand
ATTCTAAAGGCCTAGCACTGACATGGGGGTCCAAGGAATATTTCAAAATTAAAACCAATGTTTGGAGGGCCCAGAATTATTTTCTGTCATAGGGCCCAAAATTTCTAGCGCCCTGTTCAAAGTTATTCTGTTCTAGGAATGGTTCCCCGGTTCTACAAAGTTTGAGAACCCATGTGTCAAGGTAACGGGAGGGAGGATTTCCTAAAAAACTCACACCTAAGCTTGCTGGCATCCGTCAGAGCTAAACTGGTATCAGCCTTTTCAAACAGTCTCCTTAGTTCTGTTTTCAACAGGTGGAAAACGGCAGTCTATGAAAAGTAGAACAGAGCAATGAGTTCTTGTTACAGATTTACAAAGGGCTTTAGGCCTAAGATCCTCAGAGCTTGAGTGGAACTCACGTTACAAAAGTACGGGTACAGCCTCTCTGTGAAAGTGTGTGTGAACGAGTGGAGGTGCCCGCCAGTGTCCGCATCGTAGAAGGTGACCCTTCCTCCGTCCCAGTCCAGATGCACTCTCACTCTCTGAGGCCTCTGGCTGACCGTCAGTGGAGTGAGGAGTTCCGTGGAATAGCCTTTTCCATACTTCCCGTTAGCGTAACCGATATACCACAGACGGAACTTGGAAAACTGTTCCCTGTTTTTGTACTCGGACTCTGTGACCACCCCCAGAGCCCAGGTGGCACAGTCTCCCACCTCCACGTCCCAGCAGTGTGTCCCAGAGGCGAAACCCTCAGCACCCAAGACGCTGGTGTAGTCGTCAAAACTCTCGGGGCTATCGGTGAGCTGCTGGATGTCATTGCTGAGCTGGAGGCTGGTCAAGTCGTCGGACAGTGCAAGACACGGGTGGGCTGTGTTGGGATCCAGTGTCACAGGTGCTAGATGAAGATAGCCCTCATCAGTATGGATAATATAACACGACAGAAATACTACTGACTTTTGGACATGTTTCAATGAAAAAAAAAACAATTGTAAAAAACAAAACAAAACAAAAAAAACTTGAAAAATTTTTAGACTCACTGTACTCAATGATCCCACGCATATTCTCCCAGACGCTGAACTTCAGGTTGCTCAGGTGCGTTGCCACATTAATGAGCTTCCCTGAAACATTCTCAGGATTCTGAGGGGAGCTCTGGGCTCTGAATTGACAGTTAGGAGTCAGTTTGTGCTCAAGGCAGTCACTTTACGATCACAACAACAAACTAAACTACACAAGCTCAACAGGCCTCAGTTCACCAAAAGCATAGTTGCTGAGTTAGCAACTTAGTTGGTTGTTCAATGGGAAATTTCAGTGCAACCGACAAAGTTGCTAACTTAGTTAGTAATTATGCTTTTGGGAAACGGAATTGTTTTGAATGATACACATACTGTAGAATAGTTAATGTTCCTTACAGGCCTACCTTTGTATGATGGAATTGTAGTTCTGAAAAGAGAAAAATAATACATTATCTTTCATGAAACTGGATATACCATGCAGATTAAATGCAGCACATGGTTCTGGGGTTGTTGCAATGCAGCTATCTTTTGCCAACTATGTTAGCAAATTCATTTAAGAAATGCACGCCTGGTCATTTTGCAGCTCATTGTGAGGAGACTGCTGAGAAAGTTTCACTGTGACATCTCTTAGTTAACGTTTTACATAATTCTCTTACACAGTAGTGCCTTAAGTGGAGATGAGCTGCTTTGAAAAAAAAAGCATTATCCACTAAATTGCTGATGGTAGATTTTTAATATACCAGTATGATCCAGTAGGGTAGAGGTGGGCAGAAAAAATAGGCACGTGGGTCTTCTCAAAATAGAATAGTTTAGCCAAGGTTCAGGTAACTATGGACCTGATTTATCAAATTTGTTGTTTTTATGAAATACACCCCCCCCCCCCCCCTCCCTTATAACCCTGTATGTCAACATGTCCTCTCAAGAAAGTGGGGCTACTGGTTTGAGATTTGCCAACTTACCGCCATCAACCCCCATCAACAAGTTGACGGCCCGTCAGTCAATATCCAAAACCCAATGTGGCCCTCCAGCCAAAATAATTGCCCATCCCCGCAGTAGGGTATGGGATTAACGAAACTATGAAGCATTACTCATGCAATTTGTTTTATTTTTGCCTGTTCAAAACTTTAAAGTATAAATTGACCTTGGATCATATAGCTACTGTAATCATCAGCGCTCATGATTCTTGTAGATCATTTCTCTGAAATTCAGCAATATCAAACTATGGGCTACCTGCAGAAATGGAACATCTGCCTTCTTTGCCTCCAGCTCCATGGCATGAATGGTTTCAGAGAGATAAGAAATCTCCTCTATCTTCTTCATCATCATATAACTTTTCTGCTCCTCTTCCTCCCTCAGTGCTGCCAGTCTGGCCATCTCCTCGTCATGAAGGAACTGGTAGAGCGCTTGAAACTCCTCTTTGATCTGCATCTCTGTGTGTCTGGCCTGGCTCTATAAAAAACAAAGACCTAGCCATGTGAGTTCCCATAATGCACTGCAGTAGGAAGAAATCAAATGTTACTGAAGGAGAACTGATTCCATGGCATTTTCAGCACATAGACTGTGTAGCTGCGGTCGGTCCGCATTGCACACAGGTCTCGAATCCGCCACCTTGTCAACTACAACAAACCTACGGCATGGGAGTCAAAAATTCTAACCACTGAGCTGAAAAGTCCAGACTCCCAAATCAGCGGTTAGAAGCATTCTTGAAATAGGACAGGGTTGTGAGGATTTACAGGTAGGCTACTGCTGCCAGCAAGCTGAGCTAGTTATAGAAGTCACAGAGTGTATCAGTACGGAAAAAAAACAACAAGAAGACAATTTAGAAAAACACAGAATTATGTACAGGGAGTTGAAGGAAACCAATGGGGGCAAGTTAAAGTCCATGTTGTAGCAACTTGTGGTTATTTTCACTTTCCTATTGTTCACTCGGTGGCCTCTAACAACAAGGCCGTTGGTTAAGAGTGTCCTGTGGTTTCATTTGAAGTTGCTTATGCCCACCTTTAAATGCTTCATTCTTTGATTGAGTGTTTGCTGAATTCCTTTATAAGAGGTAAGACTTTCTCTTAGTGACTTTATCCGTGCCTTGAGCTCGTCCTGTAAACAAACCCAAGAAAACAACACCAGTCAGTGCTTTTAATTGATAATACTATAAATTACTTTGTGACATTGATTTCTTTAATGAGCCATACTGTGTAACAAAGAAGGGAGAGCCGCTGTTCAGGTTATTCAAAAATAGAGTAGCTCTCATCCCACCCAGGCTACCTGTGATCGCCTAAGTCTGCCCTGTAAGGCATTTACCAGCGTAGCATGTATCATCATGAACTCTTGCACCTCATATCTGTGTTTAAATCAGCTGTACTGTATGCCTCAAAGTGCTTTGTGCTGCGTGGTAGCCTATTACTATACACTAGCAAAACCTTACTGTACAGCTGCAACCATCTCCTCTAGGGATCAAGAATTAAAACAAGAGCCACTCTTCAATTTAATTTAATTGCATTGTTATGCAGCTTCATCTTACATTAAATGAAGAGAGAGTTGTGAATGAAATACAAAAGTCAAAACATATGTGAAAAGTAAGTCATAAAAGTCATAACGTACAGTATGTCACAGGTTAAAATACTATAGTTCAAGCTCAAGCTCAAGTTCAAGTTCTATTTTGATATTTATATTGTTGGCCACTGCCTCAGCTCATCCAGTTAACCCCCACTCACTGTACAGTAAAAGTTCTAGGAGGTTCCACAGTACCTTGAGATCCTGTGCGGCCTCATCTATGGGGCAGAACTTGTGTTCTGTGTGTTTCTTTGAGTCCCTGCACACCAGACACGCGAGCTCCTTGTCCTCCACACAGAACAGCTTGACCTTCTCGCCATGGAGACGGCACAGCACCTCGGCATCTGCTGCGGACTGCGGCTGGTCCCGTTCCCGTAGGTAGTCCTCGCAGAGCGTCTTCAGCACCAGATTACAGGGCAGGTGCTCCATGGAAACCCTCTCCCTGCACACAGGGCACTCCCGTGGCGCTTCCCTCTCTTTCCAGGAGCGCTGCAGGCAGTCACGGCAGAAACTGTGTGAACACAGCAGAAACACCGGGTCCTGGAAGATGTCCCGGCATACCGGACAGGACAGGTCCTGCTCCAGAAGAGAGCGATGCAGGTCCATTGTCTCACAGATTCAGTTACACTTCCACTGAGTGGTTTCTGTTTTTTTTTTGTTTGTTTGTTTAGTTTTTTTTCCCAGAGCAGAATCCTGCTTTTTTCCTCTTCACATTCTTTCATTCATCAATATATCTTTCTCCTCTCCTTTTCCTTCTTCCTGCCTTTCCCACCCCTCTCCTTTTGCTCACCAAGTCCTGTGTGACTTAATGTCTAAACATGCAACAGACAAGTACATTCAGGCTGCCCCTGACAGAGGAGTGTTGGTCTAAATGTCACAGTGCGGCTGAGAGGCTCCACGCTTTTAGTGAGGCTGCTGTAGACTGTAGAAAGGGGAGGAGTTTATGAGGAGATTACAGAGTTGCATCGCGCTGTGCTTGTGTTTGTGGTCTCAAATTTGCATGTTAACCCACAGAGAGCTGACTGAAGTGTCAAATGACAAATAACTTTGTTCTGACATACTTATAATTTACACATAACTATTTCAATGATCTTGACCTATATTATCTTTGACCTGCAATAATAAGGGATTGTGAAGTACTGGATCAGGATCAGGCCAGAGCAAATGCGGATTCTGTTGAATGTAGCCTACGGGGGATTTCCCACATACTCCCACATTAGAACTTTTGTTTCACCTTGAAGCGCTGATGTCACAGTTCTAAAGAATTTATTTGGTTGTGTGGGCCACAGATAATATACCGTGTGGGCGGTCAGATATAATCTTCTGTTCAAATAACCATTTACTAGGAAGTTGACAAACTAAACTAGATCAGAGGCTCATACAGTACATCACACCAAATCAGGTTCTCTCTCAGGTGCTCTGAATATGTTAAAGTCTTTGATTCATGCCATTTCCATGTCAATAATCAGAGAAAGCAAGTGATGTCACATGAACCTGTTAAAATGCCAGAATATTAGGAGGGCTTCATCCCTCAGGCATTACAACACTAAGAGCTCAGCTTTGACGAAATATGAGAGTTATGCAAATTCATCACGCATGTTACCCTCACATGAGGGGAGCCGTCTGCAGACATACATAACTGCACCTTTTCAGATGAACACAACGTCTGGAAGAAGCTCACTACACAGGATTCCCCAACCCATTGTTACTTAGTAGAAATGTCATGGCAAAATTAGGGCAATATGTTAAGGTTGGAGAGCAGTACACAAATCTCACATCAACACCCCTGCTCTGTACACTATTTCTCATACACACTTCATAATTAGACTATGTAATTTTGATCATGGTTATGATTATGACTAAATATCACGATAACTTAATTAGGGACAAATTACAGGCATTATTTGTGTCGTTTCCTATTTTGGAAGTAGGCATGGAATATTCTGGGATGTTTTACTGAATGACACATGAATAAACACCATAGAAAGGGAAATGATGGGGAATGTCGAAAGTCAAAATTTACAGTTGAAGCGACTCCTTAGAGTTAAAAGCGAAATCTGATGACAATCAGTAGCCTACATGTAGGCAACAACGAGCCTGTTGTAGCAGCGAGCGCTATCTATAGGCCCATACTGTACTAGACCAAAAAAAGGGCTATGGATTGATCCACGCCAGATTTCTACTATTAAAGAATTGCAACATGTTTCCAACATAAGCCTAATGAATAGGCTAACAATGTTACATGATCATGATTTGAATATCAGTCAAAATAATTGTGATTATCATTGTTTTTTTATTGATCAAGCAGCTGTAATAGACTGATCCATTTCTAGGTTGCTTTAGTTGACAAACACCTTATTGACTGACCAGATGATCTCAGTATGCAGACAGTATGCAGTTTTTTAGCAGAACAGACACAATGATTCAGCTGATAAGATCAGTCAACAAACAGGTGTGCTATTTGAAACTGTAACCTCTGACAAAAACAAGCTTCCTTCCAGCTAAACATATCTTGCTTTGATATGTTCTCTTCTCTGGAAAATGTTATCTGTTTTGATATCATCTTGTAGGATTATGTAGAAAAGAAGACTATTTGTCTCCGGCAGAACTCCTGGAATTGGGGCAGTACAATGGGTGGCAATTAGGTGATAATCTCTGGTTGTAAAATATGTGTGGTATGTGCTTGCAAAACAACAACTATGTTTTCACACCACAACAAAGGCTCATGGGTTTCTGATTGCTATGCAGGATCACCACATTTTAATCAATGTGGGTGAACAAAACATACAGTAGCTGATCTTGAACAGTCTGTCTCATCTGTGCACATTTATATTAAGTTTCATGATTTACTTATCAAAATATTTATGAGGGTTATTAGTAAAACCGTTTCTAAGACCTCAATGAGATCACACCATCAAGAGAATCTATAGAGATCATCTATTCTAATCTGTACAGAATCTTTGGTTCACACTAATGTGTGGTTAAAGAACATGTTCCAACTCCTTCACTCTGTGCCCTATTGAGTTGGATGAGCTTGATGCCGAAGCCAGGAGTGCTGGATCAAATTTGAACTACCAGGGAAAAAGTCTGGGTTCTTGCCCAATGCATCGATGGCTTACATGCTGCCATTGCGACATACCGCCATTCCGACATTGACATCTGATCCAAATAATTTCACAAGCCCATCCTATGTATATTATCCATGCTCAAATGTGGGGAGTTAGCATAAATTAGAGTCAACATCATGATGTAAAAGTAAGTATGTTTTAGTTATGGTTATGTTATGGTTTGTTAGCAAATGCTTATTTCCAAAGTTGAAAACAAAAGAATTTTACTGCCATCGCATCCCCCTGCCCCACCCCCACCTTGTAGCCTACTAAACAACCTCATGAAAATGTCAAAATCAAACAAAATCAAAATCAATGTTGGCCTAGGGTTGTCTAAGGGTTTTAGAGCTGTGACTGGTGACAAGGAATGGCACGAGTGCAGCTTGCTGAGTAACAAACTGCTGGTATGTGAGTGACTTGTCAACATAACATAGCTGGCATGTTGGCCAGGCAGTCACTATGCTAACCTTAACCTTTTCAGTGAGAGTAAAGGCGTTTAAATAATTAATAGTGCTGGTAAAATTAATGTTTTAACTCAAGTGATTAATCCCAAAAATTAATATAACACAGATTAAAACAATAAACTCAGATTAATGCTGATGGATATGGTTCCACTTTCATGGCATTATGTTCAATTTCAGATAGAAAATGGCTAGGCTTTTAAGTCAAACTATAGTCAAAGATTATGGCCTAGCTCCTGAAGGCCCAACAACAGATGTTTGGGAGATCTGTGTGGGTAAGGGATAGGTGTGAATTGCCCCATCTGAGAAGATAACATCAGGGTCTTACCAGGGCAAAATAAGGGCCCAACATACCCAACATAGCATCCAAATTCTTACTGGAGGAAATGAGTTGCGATTAAAAGTGATTAATCAGATTTTTTTATTATTATTGTTTGACAGCACTAATAACTAAGTTATAGCACTGAATTCATCCTCGACTGACCAAAAGAATTGTACTCCCATTCCCTTTGTATCTCTTCCCCCACCTTGTACCAAACAACCTCATGAAAATATTTTGTTTTAGTGTTTTGGAGTTGTGACAAGGATGGCACGAGAGCAGCTTGCTTGGCAACCACTGCTGGTATGTGATTCAACTTGCCAACATAGCGTAGCTTAATGGCAGTTTAAATAATTAAGTTATAGCACTGGTGCAAATAGCTAATAAACAGGAAGCAGCCGTGTTTCATATTGAACATACAAGATTTTGGTAGCATAGATATTATATAAATATATATATATATATATATCTGTATAATCTGTGGGTGGTAGCATGGAGTACATGGAGGCAACATGGTAGCATGTACGCAGAGTGTAGCCTAATGTAACTCACTTTGGAATCAAGAACTTGAATGATAGAGCCTGTCAGTAATGTATAATGTTGTAAATCAGCTGTTCACCTGTGCTTTTCAGTTAACAGACTATTTCAATTCCCAGCCTAAATGTTTGTTATTGGGGTGATAAAAGTTAAATATCAAGAGAGAACAAAGGTGCAATAGTGCAGTTGTCCATTCTATGTCCTCGCTTATGTCTTTTTCATTCCATTGCCCAACTAGCCTAGAACTCAGCAAATACGTCTAGCCATCAGGCATATGGTTGTACTCAGACATCGGTGGTGTCTGACCTGTCTAAATCCAAACACAATGCTCTAGGTTGTACTCAGACATCGTGGTGTTTAGCTTATCACAACGTTCTATCTGGACAGGGAGTCATTGGACAAGGCTTAGCGTTGGTTGAATCGGCTTGTTAGTTGCGCTGAGGTTTTAGCCGTTTTACCCGAGGCAAGGGTCTATCACTCGTGGCCAGAATATGCATTTTATGTTATAGTCTGGCTTGCCAGGTTACTGCCCAACTAGCCCGGCATAGCCCACCCATAATACTACTGTTCATCCGTATTCATGGTCTGGAGACGGTCTTCTGGGGAGGGTTTTGTCTGTTAACAAACAACCGGCCAATCAGCGAGACGGATTAGACGATCTGTAATCGTTTCAACCCAAAGCTGAGTGCACTCCCCCGCCCTATAATCACTTCAGGTTAAAGAAACTCCAGACCATGAATACGGATGAACAGTAGTATTATGGGCGGGCTATGTCAGACTACTGCCTAACAGCATTTGGATGCATTAATAGCTCTTCAAATGTGCTGAAAGATTTAATACTAGATTTCAGCTCCCTGCAGGACAGAACTGAGTGGCTGGATACAAGTTCCCCATTTCCAGCATACTGTAGCTTCAAGGGCCAGCCTGGTGAGAGGCCCCAAACTGTGTCATAACAATGCTGCCATCTAGTGGTCTCAAGCTGCATAATTATGTATAAGGTTGCTAGTTCACAACAACAAGGCAAAGTGTGTGAGTTCGCTGAAATTTGGTGGACAAGATTAGCCATTCTTGGATGTCATACAGGGTCAGCTTCAGCTAAGACATCATGGAAGCTATGGCTATGACTGTACCTCCAACCCCTTCTCTTACTGTAAGTCATCTAAACTTTTGGAGTGACACCCAGGACTCTAATTGGGCAAAGTACAATAAGAAGGGCTGAGGACCTAAGGGCATAACTGACATTTTAGCAACTTTACAGGAGAGCCCAAAACAAAAAGTGAATACAGGTTGCTCACTTTCTGTAATGATTAACTAAAACACATTTATTGACACATACAGATGAATGAGCCAATATAAATAATAATCAATCGTTTAGTCAAAACGTAGTGAGGCCCTTCTATCTCTAACTGCTATTCATTCACAGATATGAGTCGTGTTTCATTATTTACTAATACAGTATGGTTTGGCAATGGGACATTTTGCTTTAATCTAGTGGTAGGCCTACCCATGTGCTTTTTCACCAGACTGGATTCAGGACCCACAATTTTCCATCTACAATAAGTCTCTCTCTCTCTCTATCTCTCTCTCTCTCTCTCTCTCTCTCTCTCTCTCTCTCTCTCTCTCTCTCTCTCTCTCTCTCTCTCTCTCCTCTATCCATCTATCCCCAATCTTCTGCTGCTGATTCAGCGGACTCTTGCAATTCTTATCCCTACAGCATGGATAAACACCACAGCCCAATCCATTTTACTCCAGTTCCGCAATTTACAGTGAGCAAAAGGAGTGACCTTAAGGTAGTTTAGGCCAATCAGGAATCTCTTGTCTCTTTAAGAAGGAAGTGAATGTTTATTTGGGATCTATTGGAACTATCTTACTTCAATCCAGATCCCTTTTTATTTCTCGTGTTTAATTTGGACCCACTTTTGGGAACAAAGCCTATTGCATAGGAACTTGATGATTGTGATTTACTGGTTTGGCACCATTTTGTAACGAACAAATTGAGGAAGTTATAGGAGTGAAAGTGAAAGTGTCTGCAATTCAAGTGAGAGAGGATGGCGTCGAAAAACTTTCTACCTGAAGATGATCTCACTTGTCCTGTTTGCTGTGACATTTTTAAGGATCCTGTTCTTCTTTTGTGCAGTCACAGCATCTGCAAATCCTGCTTGGAACAGTTCTGGAAACAGAAGAATTATAAACAGTGTCCAGTTTGTAGGAAGGAATCATCTATCGATGACCCACCACTGAATTTGTCTCTGAGGAACCTGTGTGAAGCTTTCCTGAAGGAGAAGAGTCAGACAACTGCAGGAGGGTCTGCGGTGCTCTGCAGTCTGCATGGGGAGAGACTCAAGCTGTTCTGTCTGGAGGATGAACAGCCCATATGTGTGGTGTGTCAGGCCTCCAGAAAACACTCAGGACATCAGTTCCTTCCCACTGATGAAGCTGCACAAGACTATAAGGTCAGTTAATAACCAGCAGGTTAATAGTGCCATACACAGTATTTTTCTTTATATCTGTGCTACCACTGAAGGTGCAACTTTGTACCAGTAGAGGGCATAATGATCTAAAAATCTAAAAACTGTTGATTCTTCACAGGAACAACTAAAGGCTGCACTGAAATCCTTGGAAGAGAAACTGGAAGTCTTTAAAAAAGTTAAACAGACATGTGATGAAACAGCTATTCGTATTAAGGTGAGTTTTTTTATTAAAAACAAAAAATCCGGAAAGAATAACTAAGTAAAGTATTAATTTCCAGCGAATGGTAGGCTACAGTTTATGGAAGGCCAAGAGATTTTTGATATTACAAATGAATGATGCTATAAAATGAATGAATTTGTTCAATAAATATTGCTTCAAAGGTAACAGCACAGGAGTATCAAATTCTTTTTTATCGAAGGCCACCACATGAGCATAGGGATCTTTCTCAGATGGCCGTCCTGTCAAGTCTACTGTACATGCGCGTCCAGGGTGAAAAAAGTACCATCACTAACACGGTCCTCCTCTTGATTTTCTATTCCTTTCCTGTTGATAAGTTCCATGATCTACCTCAAAGGTAGTTGCGGAAACGTGGCACAATCTGTGTTTCTTGCCTTGATAGAACTATTTTCAAACAGGCTACATACAGTAACTACAATTCTTTTTAAGCTTCTTGAATCAGGTCAAATGAAATAATGTTAAGGACTGCATCTGGCCACCAGGCCTCATGTTTGACACCCCTGCAATAGCAGCAATGATGCCAATTATTTAAAATAATAAATAAAAAGAGAATGGTAGTAATGATTTCACCACAAACTTCAAGAGAAGCTGCCAATACTGACTACTTTAGTACAAAAGCAGAGTTACTGGCTAAAGTTCACAATGTGACAAACAATAACATTTATATTTTGTATATAATTATATAACATAATTATATTGCACAACAGTAATTATGTGGACTTTGATTTGTGTCACTTAAGGTTCAGGCCAAGTAGTCTGAGAAGCAGATCAAGGCTGAGTTTGAGAAACTTCACCAGTTTCTAAAAGATGAAGAGGAGGCCAGAATAAGAGCCCTGAAGGAGGAAGAGGAGCAGAAGAGTCTGATGATGAAGAAGAAGATTGAGGAGATGAGCAAGGAGATCTCCACTCTTTCAGACAAAATAAAATACATTGAAACACAGATGGGAGCTGAAGACATCATTTTCTTACAGGTGGGGACATATGCTGGG
>JAODXP020008393.1:5000-10000 GCA_027497455.2 Sardinella longiceps | reverse complement strand
CCCTTACGTAATTAATGATCATCTCTTCATGATGAATCAAAAGAAAAGTTTGTCTGCATTTTCAGTAAGTTTGTACACATAGTAATACTTTTATAAAACATGTCTTTGAGGAGGAGACATTGCTACCGTAATACTTTTATAAAACATGTCTTTGAGGACGGGACATTGCTACCGTAATTCTTTTATAAAACATGTCTTTGAGGACGGGACATTGCTACCGTAATTCTTTCATAAAACATGTCTTTGAGGACATTGCTGCCGTAATACTTTTATAAAACATGTCTTTGAGGAGGGGACATTGCTACCATAATACTTTTATAAAACATGTCTGAAGGCATTGCTACCATAATACTTTTATAAAACATGTCTGATGAGGACATTGCTACCGTAATACTTTTATAAAACATGTCTTTGAGGAGGGGACATTGCTACCATAATACTTTTATAAAACATGTCTGAGGAGGGGACATTGCTACCATAATACTTTTATAAAACATGTCTTTGAGGACATTGCTGCCGTAATACTTTTATAAAACATGTCTTTGAGGACGGGACATTGCTACCATAATACTTTTATAAAACATGTCTGAGAGGGGACATTGCTACCGTAATACTTTTATAAAACATGTCTTTGAGGACATTGCTACCATAATACTTTTATAAAACATGTCTTTGAGGATGGGACATTGCTACCGTAATACTTTTATAAAACATGTCTTTGAGGATGGGACATTGCTACCGTAATACTTTTATAAAACATGTCTTTGAGGACATTGCTACCGTAATTCTTTTATAAAACATGTCTTTGAGGACGGGACATTGCTACCGTAATACTTTTATAAAACATGTCTTTGAGGATGGGACATTGCTACCATAATACTTTTATAAAACATGTCTTTGAGGACATTGCTACCGTAATTCTTTTATAAAACATGTCTTTGAGGATGGGACATTGCTACCGTAATTCTTTTATAAAACATGTCTTTGAGGATGGGACATTGCTACCATAATTCTTTTATAAAACATGTCTTTGAGGACATTGCTACCGTAATTCTTTTATAAAACATGTCTTTGAGGACGGGACATTGCTACCGTAATACTTTTATAAAACATGTCTTTGAGGATGGGACATTGCTACCGTAATTCTTTTATAAAACATGTCTTTGAGGATGGGACATTGCTACCGTAATACTTTTATAAAACATGTCTTTGAGGATGGGACATTGCTACCATAATACTTTTATAAAACATGTCTTTGAGGACATTGCTGCCGTAATACTTTTATAAAACATGTCTTTGAGGATGGGACATTGCTACCATAATACTTTTATAAAACATGTCTTTGAGGACATTGCTGCCGTAATACTTTTATAAAACATGTCTTTGAGGATGGGACATTGCTACCCTAATACTTTTATAAAACATGTCTTTGAGGAGGGGACATTGCTACCGTAATACTTTTATAAAACATGTCTTTGAGGAGGGGACATTGCTACCGTAATTCTTTTATAAAACATGTCTTTGAGGACGGGACATTGCTACCGTAATACTTTTATAAAACATGTCTTTGAGGATGGGACATTGCTACCATAATACTTTTATAAAACATGTCTTTGAGGACATTGCTACCGTAATTCTTTTATAAAACATGTCTTTGAGGACGGGACATTGCTGCCGTAATACTTTTATAAAACATGTCTTTGAGGATGGGACATTGCTACCGTAATTCTTTTATAAAACATGTCTTTGAGGAGGGGACATTGCTGCCGTAATACTTTTATAAAACATGTCTTTGAGGATGGGACATTGCTGCCGTAATACTTTTATAAAACATGTCTTTGAGGAGGGGACATTGCTACCATAATTCTTTTATAAAACATGTCTTTGAGGACATTACTACCGTAATTCTTTTATAAAACATGTCTTTGAGGAGGGGACATTGCTACCATAATACTTTTATAAAACATGTCTTTGAGGACATTGCTGCCGTAATACTTTTATAAAACATGTCTTTGAGGATGGGACATTGCTACCGTAATACTTTTATAAAACATGTCTTTGAGGACATTGCTGCCGTAATACTTTTATAAAACATGTCTTTGAGGAGGGGACATTGCTACCGTAATTCTTTTATAAAACATGTCTTTGAGGAAGGGACATTGCTGCCGTAATACTTTTATAAAACATGTCTTTGAGGATGGGACATTGCTGCCGTAATACTTTTATAAAACATGTCTTTGAGGAGGGGACATTGCTACCATAATTCTTTTATAAAACATGTCTTTGAGGACATTACTACCGTAATTCTTTTATAAAACATGTCTTTGAGGACGGGACATTGCTACCATAATACTTTTATAAATCATGTCTTTGAGGACATTGCTACCGTAATTCTTTTATAAAACATGTCTTTGAGGACATTGCTACCGTAATACTTTTATAAAACATGTCTTTGAGGACATTGCTACCGTAATTCTTTTATAAAACATGTCTTTGAGGACGGGACATTGCTGCCGTAATACTTTTATAAAACATGTCTTTGAGGATGGGACATTGCTGCCGTAATACTTTTATAAAACATGTCTTTGAGGAGGGGACATTGCTACCATAATTCTTTTATAAAACATGTCTTTGAGGACATTACTACCGTAATTCTTTTATAAAACATGTCTTTGAGGAGGGGACATTGCTACCATAATACTTTTATAAAACATGTCTTTGAGGACATTGCTGCCGTAATACTTTTATAAAACATGTCTTTGAGGATGGGACATTGCTACCGTAATACTTTTATAAAACATGTCTTTGAGGACATTGCTGCCGTAATACTTTTATAAAACATGTCTTTGAGGAGGGGACATTGCTACCGTAATTCTTTTATAAAACATGTCTTTGAGGAAGGGACATTGCTGCCGTAATACTTTTATAAAACATGTCTTTGAGGATGGGACATTGCTGCCGTAATACTTTTATAAAACATGTCTTTGAGGAGGGGACATTGCTACCATAATTCTTTTATAAAACATGTCTTTGAGGACATTACTACCGTAATTCTTTTATAAAACATGTCTTTGAGGACGGGACATTGCTACCATAATACTTTTATAAATCATGTCTTTGAGGACATTGCTACCGTAATACTTTTATAAAACATGTCTTTGAGGACATTGCTACCGTAATTCTTTTATAAAACATGTCTTTGAGGACATTGCTACCGTAATTCTTTTATAAAACATGTCTTTGAGGACATTGCTACCGTAATTCTTTTATAAAACATGTCTTTGAGGATGGGACATTGCTACCGTAATACTTTTATAAAACATGTCTTTGAGGATGGGACATTGCTACCGTAATACTTTTATAAAACATGTCTTTGAGGACATTGCTACCATAATTCTTTTATAAAACATGTCTTTGAGGATGGGACATTGCTACCATAATACTTTTATAAAACATGTCTTTGAGGACATTGCTACCATAATTCTTTTATAAAACATGTCTTTGAGGATGGGACATTGCTACCATAATACTTTTATAAAACATGTCTTTGAGGATGGGACATTGCTACCATAATACTTTCAGGGTCCCCGCGGGTCCTTAAAAAGTCTTAAAAAGTCTTAAATACAATAATCGGTTTTTAAGGCCTAAAAATGCCTTAAATTGCCCGGAATGACTGGAATTTTCCAGAAGAAGGTATTAAATTTATTTGACCGAACGAATGAAACCTCCATCCGGTTATTTTTGACTGTAATTTAAGAAGTGACCAGCGTACCTTTTGGGGGCAGTGAATTGAATAATATCTCCCGGAATCTAGAGCTAGCAAGCCAGATCATGCACGTGAAACATTTACCTCTACATCGCGCATCTTAATATTATATGCGCGCATAGTGAGTGAGCGAGAGGGGCAGAGAGAGAAGGGGTGCCTGACGGAACGGTGTGTGTGTGCGTGCCTTTCATTATGGGCGGGCTTTTAACTCTGATGAGTCGAGGCAAACTTCAGTTCAGTCAGTAGCCTAGCCTACGCTAACGTCAACGAGATCGTAATGGCAGAGAAAGAGCTAAAGACAAAGATGAAAGGACGTGAGATCATATGTCAAAGATTATTGTGCATGAATGACAGCAGGTAACCTTAAAATTGCCCCTACCTCTACCCACCACCCGACCCTTCGCGATATAAAAACAGCGAACGCATTTACGTGGCTTATGAGTTCCAAATCTATCAGTTTTTTTTTCTATTTAATAACTCGGTGAGATACATATATCATTTGAAAGAACGCCACAAGAGCCACTCATCTATGGTGGTCATTAGTTGCTGTGATAAACGGTTTATCCTACAGATTAATTAATGATTTCGAAGTACTGTAGGCTATTGTGGAAACAGGTAGGCTATGCATGATGAGCCATATCAAATAAGCTGCATTCCAACAGGTAGCAATAACACCACTATACATACCAATAACAGCTGTTTTTAGCCTCCAATTTTAGGCTGAAGTGGTCATTTCAGACAGGCATCCCATGACTGATATGTTGGTCAAAAAATACCCTGTGCTAATTAGGCCACTGATTCAGAAACACAAGATAGGCTATTGTAGCCCATTTCCTCCAAGGGTTTACACTTTCAATTAAACTATTTAGAATGAATATCAGGGAATTTAGCAAATTGCAAAGAAAGATTGTCCAAGGCATGTTCCTCATTATTATTATCCAAAAAGGGTCCAAAAGAATAAAAGACTACTTGCATCACATCAAACTGAGAATTCAACAGTAAATGCCATTAAAGTCTAAAATGAAATAAATTTTGGTTCAGTTGTAAGAAATATTACAACCGACTGCCGAATACAACTCAGCCAGGCTGCTATATGACCTCATGGAGCATTCAAATAATGTGCAATGCATTAGATAATTCATTTGATTAATTGCTATGAGAAGCTATCTAGCAACTTGTTAAAATGCACCAGATTGCAGGAAATGGAAACTAATTTTTCCAAAATTTCTTGGGG
>JAODXP020008392.1:2500-5000 GCA_027497455.2 Sardinella longiceps | reverse complement strand
ATGTAAAATCTGTATATTGTCATATACCGTATATCCATTTATGTGGGTTTGATATGTAGACAGGAGTTGGAGTGGGTGTATATATAGATATATATATATATATATATATATATATATATATATGGGCAATTCCACGAAAAAGTAAACCTCACCTTAAAACTTTAAGTCTCACCTACATGGACATATAAATTCTTTCAGAAAACTTCCAATACAAAAAAGTATTGTCTCGATGTAAATATTCAACTGAGCAAGTTTCGAAAGGATATCTGTTTGTTAAAATTTTTACCCTATTCAGCTATAATGTAAGTCTATGGAGGGGCTTATAATGGGCATAAGTGGGTGATAACACACACAAAGCTGCAATGCTATTTGCAAATGCAAATGCTAATTATTTTTCATTGTTATATTACTATTTCTTTTGTTACAGGTTAAAATCCACCGTTCACAATTGTTTTGTATCGTTTTGGAGGGTTTTTCCAGACGTCACGTCCATAACGTCACATCCATAACGCCATTTCTCCCAATGAAAACCAACTTTCTTTACATTTACATTTGAAACTAGATTTGTAATTCCATGGAAATTACATAGTGCATGCAAAAAGTTTAAAAAAGTAAAAGTTTTGGAAAAAAAAAAAGTTTTATCAAAGTAAAAGTTTTGTGCAAAAATGTCTGAACTAAAACATGATATGGTTGCTAGGCCATCAATGTTGAAGTTGTTTCTAAGAAGTTGCAAGGTTGCTTAAGGTAGTTGCTAGGGCGTTGCTAAGGCGGACATGGCAGTTGCTTCGCTGATCATGTTGGTTGCAATGTTGATTGCCACGTCATCAATGTTGAAGTTGTTTCTAAGAAGTTGCAAGGTTGCTTAAGTTAGTTGCTAGGGCGTTGCTAAGGCGGACATGGCGGTTGCTATGCCGGTTGCTACATTGGTCATGTTGGTTGCAATGTTGATTGCCACATCATCAATGCTGAAGTTGTTTCTAATAAGTTGCAAGGTTGCTTAAGGTAGTTGCTAGGGCGTTGCTAAGGCGGACATAACGGTTGCTATGCCGGTTACTACATTGGTCATGTTGGTTGCAATGTTGATTGCCACGTCATCAATGCTGAAGTTGTTTCTAAGAAGTTGCAAGGTTGCTTAAGGTAGTTGCTAGGGCGTTGCTAAGGCGGACATGGCGGTTGCTATGCCGGTTACTACATTGGTCATGTTGGTTGCAATGTTGATTGCCACGTCATCAATGCTGAAGTTGTTTCTAAGAAGTTGCAAGGTTGCTTAAGGTAGTTGCTAGGGCGTTGCTAAGGCGGACATGGCGGTTGCTATGCCGGTTGCTACATTGGTCATGTTGGTGGCAATGTTGATTGCCACGTCATGAATGCTGAAGTTGTTTCTAAGAAGTTGCAAGGTTGCTTAAGGTAGTTGCTAGGGCGTTGCTAAGGCGGACATGGCGGTTGCTATGCCGGTTGCTACATTGGTCATGTTGGTTGCAATGTTGATTGCCACGTCATCAATGCTGAAGTTGTTTCTAAGAAGTTGCAAGGTTGCTTAAGGTAGTTGCTAGGGCGTTGCTAAGGCGGACATGGCGGTTGCTATGCCGGTTGCTACATTGGTCATGTTGGTTGCAATGTTGATTGCCACGTCATCAATGCTGAAGTTGTTTCTAAGAAGTTGCAAGGTTGCTTAAGGTTGTTGCTAGGGCGTTGCTAAGGCGGACATGTTGGTTGCTATGCTGGTTGCCATATTGATCATGTTGGGTGCTAAGTTGAGTGGTTGGTCATCATCGTGGGGGTGGTTCCCGGGACGTAGCATAAGTGTTTAAGGTAGTTGCTAGGCCGTTGCTAGGGCGGATATAACGGTTGCCATGTTGGTTGCCAGGTCATCAATGTGGAAGTTGTTGCATAGGATGATGGTTGCATTTACAGTTGGCAAAGGAAAAAGTTGCTTAAAGTTGAATTGTATGATAGTTGGATGAATGTTGCTTGTTAAAATTGTTAAATAGGTTGAAAAAGTTGGACGCAGCCTTTGGCTGCGTCAAGCTGTACATTGTTGATAAGTACATAAAAAGTTGCAAACTGTAAAGTTGCTTAAAAATGTTGAAATAGTTGATTTAATACAGCTGATAATAGGCCTTTTCAGAATGTTTGTAAACAATGGGTCGTGAGATACTTCCGGGTGGCAGAAAGCAACTGGTACCCCATTGACGTGAATACATTCAACGGGGAAAACCGGTCTTACATCTATAAATTCGCCTTTATGAATTAATATTTTGCAAAACGAGATAATAACTATTCACTGGTAAATCTAAAGACATAGGTTTTATAACCAGAAAATAAACCTGTTGTGTTAATACGATCTCTACACCTGTTACCCACTTAGCAACCTAATTAGGCTAACCGTTATAAACAGGGACGTCAGTGCTGGTTTAGCTTGCTAGCTGCAATGCTAGATTAGCTTAACAGATCAAGCCGGGAATACTTGCCTGAAATCAATAAATCTGGGGTTTATGAC
>JAODXP020008391.1:0-11661 GCA_027497455.2 Sardinella longiceps | reverse complement strand
TAACTCTTTACACACACACACACACACACACACACACACACACACACACTGTCTATTACTAAATCCATGTTCCATATTTGGGTTGATCTTTTTATCTGCCTGTTATACTTAACTGTGGCACAAATTGACAAAGTCTTTTGTTTGTTTGTTACAAACGTATTTGTAAAATAGACAAAATATTTGGACCCACAGTATTAAAAACAAAGAAATTAATGAAGTAGAAATTTCGACTTTTAGTGATTTTTTAACTGTGATGTAATGCTGTCCTGTTATACAATGTACTGTATAACAGGTACTGTAATTCTCCACCTGCTTGCTGCCTGACCTCCTCCAAGGCCTACAGGTTGACCGCAAGGTGATCAGCCAGGTACCACCAGTCCCCTGTCGCTTGCCCTAAGTGCTTCCCCAGCGTGTGTCCCTCCTCTTCATGCACAGCCAGAAGCTACTTCTCTGTGTCCACTGTCAGGTCTCTGGTTGCTCTCCGAAAGCTCCCATGCTCAAGTCTCTCAGGGGTGAATAGTTGAAGTCTGCATGAAGTCTCCATGAAACCATGACTGTTGTCCTCCACCAGGTAAATTGTGGCTCTCTATCCTGTCTCTGTCCACCTAATTTTAGTGTTCATTTTATGGATAGAATTCGGTGCGGCCATTACAGAGGATTTAATCTTGTCCTCAATCAGTACTTTTTTTACCCTTGCCTGATTTGCAGTGCATTAATTTACATTTTTATGAATATGAATCCTTTATCTATGATTGTGATAGGACATAAACAAGACTAGCTTTTCTATGCCATTCACCTTCTATCTTTCTATTAATCTAAACGTTTCTCAGTAGACAATATGAAAAAGAATTCTGAGGTTGCATAATACTAACTGTTTATTTTCTCACTTTTAATCGATTAAAAATGTAACATGTAAACAGATAAATAATCAAATTTGACCGAAACCAATTATATTCTGAAACCAATTAAAAGAGTTTCCAAATGTACAGGGTTCCCAAGCGTCCTGGAAAACCTGAAATTTTAGAGATGGCTTTTCCAGTTATGATAAACACCTGAAAATTGCCTAAAATGTCCTGGAAAAAATCTGTATTGTCCTGGAAAATTGTAATTGTATTTAGTTCCTATAGTACATTAAATTCTTATAGGCCTAGCACAGTGTACTGATGAAATTAGATATATAAATTTATCTTCATTGTGTTTTCAAAAAGTATGATGTTGATAATAAAAAATGGCCTTCCTGAACCCTCTTACTTTATAAATGATGTAGAAACAATATTAGTACTGTAATGGGGAAGTATGATGTCTTCCCTGCAGAAAATACAGCCACACCAGCATAATTTGGCTCTTCCAGCAATGCCCCAACCAGTTAAACAATCAAGGCACAAAAGAATTGTAACCAAAATAACCAAGTTACACCAACCTGCCTCCCTATGCACTTTCACTTGATTATCATCTCCCTATAGTCTGCATTGCACTTATTGTCCCCTGTGCCATTTTGAGTAGGGCCTACACCAATTCTTCGCTTTAAGACATTTTTCTAAACATGAATTTGCTTAGCCTGGCAGGCCATCTCTGTACAGAAAATGTTCAGTACTTGAGTCTGGAAGGGCTGGAATGGGTAGAGGGCTGGCGCAGCCATTGTCTGTCAAGTCGCCTCTGCACGCGATTAGCCTAGAAATCTAGACGCCCCTAGCTAGCCTAATGTTAGCTCGCTAATAAGTAATTATTGTCATTGCCGGATCTAATATTAAATTAATCTGCAACAAAAACGAACTGTAACAACTTACTCCATTAGGCTTGAAATGATGACAACCAGTTGGGGAATATCAGGGATACATCCAAAAAACTCAATAACTCCATAAGATAGTGACTCAGCTTATTAGTACCATTCAACAAATTTTGAATTTGCTTCAGCGTAACAAAAAGACGGAGATCTCTGCAACTCTCTTCAGTCAATTGTCCCTTTCCCCTCAAGACGATTTGATTGGTCTGATACAAGTTAGATCGGGACGCCTTCTTACCTGCCAAGCCTGGCTAGACTCCTGTAGTGGGCAAATGAAGATAAGATTTCATCTCGATCCTTGTCCTTGAAGTTGCAAGAAAAAGCCTGGAAATGTTCTTGAAATGTCCTTAAATTTGATGTTGAAGAAAGAGTGGGAACCCTGAATGTAGCTTTAATTGTGGCACGTCTTGACAAGTCTTTTGTTTGAAGCATATTGGCCAAATGATTAATTCATTTGCCCTGCTGCAATGTCATTTAAGTCTTCAGCACCCTTCATAAGCAATGTTCCTCTTTTCCTCACTCTCAGCTCAGCCATGACGAGATGATTAGCAGCCACATCACATACAAGTCCAAGATTCACACTGCCCTTTTCTTTGAAATGATTCGTCAACAAATTGCAGTACAAACAGTAGCAGCGTAATTTTGACTCTTATTCAGTCTATGCAAACTCTCTCACATACACAGAGGTGTCATTTACAACTTACAATACTTATCACCAAAGTTATAGTTTATATAAGTTTACACCAGAACACTCCTCATGTGTGCAGGGTTGCATTGACATGACTAAGCAATTTCACTGAATTGTGTCAAAGCGACTGAGAAAAACTGTCCAAGGCACACTATTTGTAGAAGATTGCAAAGAAGTGTTACAACAAGAAATCAATGTTTGATTAAGTGAAATTCACTAAAGTAGAGTGAAATTATTGCATTTTTGTCAGCAATAATTTCATAACCAGATGACAATGTAATAACTTCTGACATTGTTAGTAAGAGACTATTACATTTTGCATTTATATTTATTTTGTGATTTCTTTCAATGCATTAATGTACATGTATGTTAAGGTACATTACGTTACGCTGGCCTGTTTTTGATTAAAAACAATCAATGTTTTTACATTATTGGTAGTTATACATTGTTGGCAATTCATTTGTGTTTCCAGACTGTTGGAGAGATCACTAGATCATGTCTGATTTGGTACAGATCCCAAACACATAGGCACATAGGCTGTTGGAACAAGCTGGAAGAAGAGGTATGAATATATTGGTCAAGTTATACATACAATTGAGGCCAATGACACAAATCAATAGCTCCAACACTCAGATGTTTGACTGTTGCCATTCCTAATTATTTGCCTCATAGCTGCAAAGCCATACTAATCAAGCCATATTCCACTCTTCATTGTGTAAGATTTCTTTAATTATTTGTGTTAGTCATCCGTTGCATATTAAAAGGCATATATGAGGCAGTGGTCAGCAGCTCTGTGAAACAGAAATACCCCAATTCTTCCTTTCTTTGTGTGCTGTTACACAAACATCTTTTCACAATTGCATCTTGTGAGTCATTGCTGTGGGTTACAATGGTGCAGAGGATCATCAGTACCAGCCATGCAACTATGAATTTGTAGAACTAGTATGATGCTTTCTACAACCGAATTCCAAAAAAGTTGGGACACTTTACAAATTGTGAATAAAAACAGAATGCAGTGATGTGAAAGTTTCAAATTTCAATATTTTACTCAGAATACAACATCGATGACATATCAAATGTTGAAACTGAGGAAATGTATCATTTTAAGGGAAAAATAAGTTGATTTTCAATTTCATGGCATCTACACATCCCAAAATAGTTGGGACAAGGACACATTTACCACTGTGTGGCATCCCCTCTTCCTTTTAAAACAGTCTGCAAACGTCTGGGGACTGTGGAGAGAAGTTGTGGAGAGAATATTGTCCCATTCTTGTCTAATACAGGCTTCTAGCTGCTCAACTGTCTTAGGTCTTCTTTGTCATGTATTCCTATGTATGATGCACCAAAAGCTTTCTATGGGTGAAAGATCTGGACTGCAGACTTGATGGTGCCTTTCCAGATGCGTAAGCTGGCCATGCCACACACACTCATGCATCTCCATACCATCAGAGATGCAGCCTTCTGAAATGAGCGCTAACAATAAGCAATAACAACTTGGGTTGTCCTTGTCTGTATGGTATGGCATCCCAGTTTTCTGAAAAGAACTTTGAATTTTGTTTCGTATGACCACATAAGTTTTCCACTTTGTCACAGTCCATTTTAAATGAGCCTTGGCCCAAAGAAAACGCCTGTGCTTCTGGATCATGTTTAGGAATGGCTTCTTTTTTGACCAATACAGTTTTAGCTGGCTATAGCAAGTGACACAGTGGATTGTGTTCACTGGCAATGTTTTCTGGAAGTAGTCCTAAGGCCAGTTTATGATATCCATTACATTAGCATTCCTGTATGTGATGCAGTGCCATCTAAGGACCCAATGATCATGGGGATCCAGTATGGTTTTCCGGCCTTGACCCTTATGCACAGAGATTGTTCCAGATTCTCTGAATCATTGGATGATGATATGCACTGTAGATGATTATACCTTCAAACTCTTTGCAATTTTTATCTGAGAAACTCCTTTGTGATCTCGCACCACTACTTTTTGCCACAGCATTTGGGGAACTGGTGATCCTCTGTCCATCTTGACTTCTGAGAGTCAATGCCACTCTCAGAGGCTCTTTTCATACCAAATCATGTTGCCAATTGACCAAATAAGTTGCAAATGGGTCCTCAAGCTGTCCCTTATCTGAAAATTCGACTTTTCTGGCCTCTTATTGCTACCCGTCCCAACTATTTTGGGATGTGTAGCTCTCATAAAATCCAAAATGAGCCAATATTCGGCATAACATTTCAAAAAGTCTCACTTTCAACATTTGCCATGTTATCTATATTCTATTGTGAACAACATATAGGTTTATGAGATTTGTAAATTATTGGATTTCATTTTTATTATCAATTTATGCAGTGTCCCAACTTTTTTGGAATTCGGTTGTACATGTATGCATCACAGACGACTCGATAGTAATTAATAATAATAATAATAATAATAATAATAATAATAATAATAATAATTGTAAATAATAATAGACTGTAACCTTCACTGTCTTTGCATATGTATTCAGCTTTGCTCCTTCATTGGATCAGGTGGGCTCCACCTGCCTCTTTAAAGGTCTTGTCTCAGTATAGCCTTGTGTTACACAAACTGTAATGTCTTCTATGTTGTGTGTGTGTGGGTAATTTCAAAACAAGGTAATAAACATAATCTAAGTAAGTCTGCTTTGTCTTGGTGACTTTACATTTACAATGTACACTGTACAGATTTCTTTTGTCTGTTTTCTCAACATCAGCAAAACCAAGGAGCTATTTGTGGACTTTAGGAAAAAACAACAGACTTACAGCCCTCTCCTAATAGATGGCACACAGAAGAGCGAGTAAATGGTTGTAAATATCTTGGAACTCAAATATCTGAAGACCTGACATTGACTAATCACATTAATGCTCAAATGAAAAAGGCCAGGCAGCTTGTGTACTACTTGGTATTAATGATTCCTCCCATCCCAGTTACTACCTGTTCAGTTTACTAAAATCAGACAAGAGGTTCTGTAGTATAATTTCCGAAACTGAACAGTTTTTAAGGACTTTGTTCCACCAGTGTATAAGAATAAGGATATGCTTGATTTTCTGAGAATCTCTAATGTACTAATACAATTTACTACAACTTCTGTAATTATTATGCACGTTTCTAGCTATGATTATTTTACTTTATTCTTTATTGTTTACTTTCAACAGTCTTTGGAGTCTACTAATCCCACCTTTCACTGCAAATTGTGCACTGCCATGATTATATTATGTGACAAATGAACTTGAACCTGAACTTTGGCTACACCTAGTGTAGGTGAAGTTGCAAGTGACAAGTGTTTTAGTATATACTGGCCTGACATCCATAGATATAAAAATAAGGAGTGCTACTGCCAAGTACTGTAAATTATAGCCATTTTTTTCCCATTTACTTAGTGCATTTCATTTATTTCTCTAGTGAGTCACGTTTTGAAGACTTCTGGTTGGTGTTTAACCACGTCAATTATAAAAGGCAGCCAATCATAATCGCCTCCATTGAATTTGTGCGTGACAAATTTTCCCATGTTTCAGACTTGCCAAAGACAATGAGCAGTAAGTATGTCTTGCTTCACAACTTTATTATGCATCGGTAAATATATTTCTGTATTATACTAGGTTCCGTATTTCTGCATTGAAAAACATGTTTGCATGTCTCTTGTTCGTATGCGTGAGTTTTTTTCTTTTAGTATAAAAGTAGCAAAAGCAGCTAGCTATTAGCAAGAACACTCGTGGACTAGCGCTAGCAATGTGCTGTAAAAGCCCTATGATACTAAAAAGTACCATGTTTATGATGATGCATGTGTTTGATTAATGCAAATCTATTTGTTTTTTCCACTAGACTTAGTCATGACGTCTACTGTATGTACATTTATTCATGAAATAGTATGTACTGTAATCTGAGCAGTTTTAGGGGAGCATGGCGGAGCGCACCTTCAATGTCGGATGCGTAACAACCTTTTGAAGATGATTATTGAAGTTGCATTTTCCTAGTGTTGCCTTAAATTGGTCGTTGGAATCATAGTTATTATTGTCTATGGTTGGAATCCTGAGGGAAAATGTGAAACCTGCATGCACCCACCCAGTGCAGGCACCAAACTTTTTATGTACTGTAATCTGAACAGCTTTAGGGGAGTATGTCGGAGCGCGCCTTCAAAGTCGGATGCGTAACATGTGTCATAGAAATTAGTTATTCAGACTTGTTATCTCCCTTCAGAACGCCATTCTCTTCTCTGATTGGCTGTTAGGTGGCCATTAATTCCAGATAACCGGCTACTTTGGAAGTAGTTCCAAAAAATAACTCATCTAATAACTGATTACCGTTCCATATGAATGCCTTTCAGAATGGTAACTATAACAACAATAAGCAACCTTGTAGATCTACTTTCAACTGAAAGTAGTACCCAAACCGAACAGGTTAGCTTCTTTTAAATTTGAGTTGCATATTTCTTTTACGTTTTATACGCTTCTTCAAATATACGAGAGATAGATAGATACGGGAGATAAGCGGGATAACGACCTCCGAGGTGTCCAGTTATTCATTTATAATTGTCTTAGCGGAATAACTCCGTCTTCGCGCTGCGCGCGTCGCCGGAGTTCTAGATTCCGCCTCGACAATTATAAATGAATAACTGGACACCTCGTCGACCGTTATCCCTTACTTAGTCCCTATCCCCTTTTGAAGATGATTATTGAAGTTGCATTTTCCCAGTGTTCCCTTAAATTGTCTGTTGGAATCATAGTTATTATTGTCTATGGTTGGAATCCTGAGGGAAAATGTAAAACCTGCATGCATCCACCCAGTGCAGGCACCAAACTTTTTCTGTTAAATACAATATCTTAATTCGGATCATAGGCTTACTGTGCTGAGTTTAGCCTACTTAACTTGACAACTTCTGCTATTTCACAAGACGTGAGTTAAATGTCAGAGATACTGAATTAATTCATCAACCGTCTCTGTAAATCAGTGGTTCTCAAACTTTTTCTGTCATTCCCCACTTTGGAAGGCAAATAATTTTGATGCCCCACCTGGAAGGCTCAATTTGCGCACAATAGCTCTGTGAGGAATACTTTGCGAGTACAGGATTTTTGTCAATGTTAGAAATTTCATGTTACTGATTCAAAGCCAAATTTCTCTCAAACCCCTCATCACAGCAACTAGCAAACACCATTGGAAAGCTCAATTTAGTGTCATATGGCAAGGCAAGGCAATTTTATATCTGACGAATAGGTGTGAATTTGGGTGGCATGGTGCAGCCGTTGGTTGATTGCAAAGAGATGTCTCGCGCCCCACCTGGCATGTGTCTCCGCCCCGCAGTTTGAGAAACACTGCTGTAAATGTTTCAAGTGTACTGTCCTCACACATTCTAAGGGTAGAACGGCACATGCATTGATCTTTGGTTCATATTCGACCAAGAATACGTGAAATGATTTTAAGTTCTTTCGTGGCTTCTGAGGATGGGTTAAAGATGATAACTATAACAGTATAGAGATTTGTTCTGGATCTTACATTTTGTAATGGATAAAAGCAACAGCTGCGCACTGGTGGGTTGCACATTATGCATAGATAACCATTTGGCCAATGTGTCACTGTTGAGATAGAGTGCTTCTATGAACCCAGTACTATATGGCATTATAAATGCCTTCATAAAGGGTTATAATGCATAAGTGCTTTTAACTGACATTAGGATTCTTAAGTTTGTGTTTTTGTATTCCTGCCTAGGATCTGATTTCAATTACCAATGATAGGCCTAGATGATACATGAGAGAACATTATGATACTACAGAGCCAGTCCTGTAAATGTACACCCAATATTGTTGCATAGATGTACAGGTGTACTATAATAGCAATATATTTTCTGTTTTATTACTGAAGACAAACGAGGATCAGTCAAGAAGACCTGCCCAAGCTGTGGCACAAAAATATTTTGTGCCACAAAGGTGTGCCAAAATTGCAACGCAGTTCAACCAAGTCAGGCTGCAAAACAAACTTGCGAAATTTAATAAAAAGAAGGACCACTGGTTGGAGGCCAGGAGAAAAAATAAGAACCTGGCTTCCATAAAGGATGAGGCGGTTATTGTAGTAAGTAAATTTTTTATGTCAAGAACATTTGTGTATTTAATGGACTTGTTTCACACCTCAACATTCCGAGGTTCTAAAAGCATTCCATGGTAGTAAACTGAACATTCTATCATTGAAATGCATTGGATTTATGCCTCTTTCTGACTTGAATAAAATGGGTAATAACATTTAAAATAAGTCTAAATTCACTTTCTTTCAAATAATACACATTTGAAGCACGCAAATTTGGAGGTCCCGAGTAGATAAAAGTGGTTTTACATTTATGTGCATGAAGCTTCAAACTATTCGGGACCTCCCAATTTGTGTGCTTCAAATGTGTATTATTTGAAGGAAAGTGAATTTAAACATGTTTGAAATGTTATTACCCATTTTTTTCAAGTCAGAAAGAGGCATAAATCCAATGCATTTCAATGATAGAATGTTCAGTTTACTACCATGGAATGTCGGAATGTTCAGGTGTGAAACAAGTCTATTAAATGGCAATGGCTACCTCCTGTCATTCATCCCAAGGGCTGTTCTGTATTATCCCAGACGCATCACATTGCTGAGTGCAAGCTAAAATTGATGTAGAAAGTCACTTTTCTGAACTTAAGCACCTTAATGCTTAAAGAGAGTATGTAGAAATAATAGAAATAATAAGAGATTTTTTACTTCTAGTTTAGGTTGATACTACTGCTGATGAGATTGGGTGGGTCAAAATCATGGGAATATGACACCTGACATAAAATGAAAAGTGTAGCCTATCTAATGGTAGGACCAGGGTGCGATTTATGAAAAAATCAGAGGGGGGGATGATTCTGAAACGGCATTGCGTTGGTGACGTCATTACGTCATTTATGGCCTAATGGACGTGACATTTTCGTGCATTAGCCTATTGATGAACAAAAGGCCACATAACCTCCGCAAACCTAGCAGTATTTTACAATTTTGTCCATATTCTTAACTCCATGGCTGAATATAGGCAAACACAAGAAATTAATATCATGATTTGCATCATAAGAATATCCTTTCAATTTGCGTTATGGACGTTGACTTTTTCGTGGAATTGCCCTTATATATTTTTCTTCTTTTTTTATTCTTTCTTTTTATTTTCATCTATTTCTATTTTTAATTAATAAATTAATTAATTAATTAATTAATTTTTCTTTGTCTCGATTGTGCGCCGTTTCATCCTGCTTTGACCCTCAACAGGCGGCTAGGCCAAAATATGAGATAAAGCAGCTTGTGCGTCAGGCCAGAGCGGATAGCAGTCACAAATGCCCTGTGCATGACTTAAACAACTTTGAAATTAGTGCTAGTATTAGGCCTAGGCAAATGTATTTATATTAATCAGCCCATGGGAGGAGAAAGCTATTCAACAGGATGAGGCTATTTACTGACGTCTTAAAAAAGTGATTGCATCAAAGTTCAGAGCATTAGGCTAAATTAATTTCGCAATGTTTTCTGTTACTATGACTTGTCCATGCATGGTGTCCATGAGCTTGGTGGCACAGAGGGATGTTCTGTCCATGTGTGTACAGTTGCCACAAATTAAGACTGTGTAGGCATAAAAACAAAAACACAAATTCTTCATATATTTTAATTATAGTAATCTAGGCCTATAGGTTAACTTAGACATGAGGAGTTAGCATGAGGAAAGCCAAATGTGAGCTGCTTTACTGATCCGTTAAATTACATGGTCAAAATAGGCTTACTGTGTAAACCACCTCTTTTTTCATTACGTACACCAAGTGTACCAGGGGAAATTCAGGGTCCCAGCAGCTTAAGACACCACACACAACATACACAAATTGTACTAAATTGTACACTGGATGTTAAAAAACAAAACAACATGACTAAATCAACATCATATGGCAAAGGAACAGGTAGAGTGCAAATAAGTCCAATAGTGCAACACTGCAAGGTTAAAGTCTAGTGAGCAGCAATAAATATGTGCATATGTAAATATGGGCAATAAAAATGTAAACATAATATAAGAGTTCTATCAAAAAACATAAGAATGTAAGAATTATAGCATCAGTGCAAGGATAAGTCAGATGCAGGGGGGGTTGTGCATGTGGGATAGCCAGTAAGTCAGTAAACAGTGACAACAGTACACAGTATTGTACAAAAATGTCCTGTAAGTGTATAAGAGGTTGGGGGTGCAGATAGACTAGAGAAGTCCAGCTCTCATTTCATTTTAGAATTGTATGGCCCTGGGTACAAATGACTCCCGAAATCTGTCTGTTGTGCATGTCAGGGAGCGTAGTCTCAAGCTGATCAAGCTCTTCTGCTGTATGATAGTGCTGTGAAGTGTATGACTGTCATTGTCCAGTATGTTGTTCACGGTCCTTTTGTCTGATACTGAAGTGATGCTCTCTAGTTCAGTTCAGCTCTCCAGTTCAGCTCCCACAACAGGCTTACCAGCCTGTCTAGTCGCCCAGCATCCCATAGAAGAGACCAGAGAAGGAGGTGAGACAGGAGCGGCCCGGTTTTCAGAGAGAAGGGAAGTGTGAGGAGTCATTCTTCGGCTTACATCTGATGTGGTTGCTTATCATCGTCATGGCTGAGCTGGGAGTAGCACAGCACATTAAGTAGAAGGGGGGCCACAGGGGCACTGAGAATCAGAGAGAGAAGACGATTACAGATGAATAGTAATTAAGACTTGAATGTCATTGCAAGCAGGGCAAAGAAATAAACCCACTTACACGCACGCACGCGCACACACACACACACACACACACACACACACACACACACAGAGAGAGAGAGAGAGAGAGAGTTCATGCCTTATGCTTAAAATGGGGACAATGGGCACGTGGGAGATGGTCATGTCATTTAGGAGCATAGGTGGCACACAAATCCATAGACAGACACAGAAAGACACATACAGAAAGAAAGACACATACAGAAAGACACAGAAAGACACATAGGTCTACAGTACAGCTGTGGGCTGAACTTTTGGTAGTAAAAAGGTCCAGATCTTTGGCCCATGATCCCCTCAACCACCTGCCTGCCTGCCTACGCACGCACACACACACACACACGCACACACACACACACACACACACACACACACACACACACACACACTTCAACTACAAGACTTGTCAAGATGGGCCACTGTGAAGTACA
>JAODXP020008390.1:0-11541 GCA_027497455.2 Sardinella longiceps | reverse complement strand
GACGGTGGGCCGAAGGCCTCTATCTGCTTTACTTTTTCACTTTTGGACAAAACTGTAGAAGAGTAGTTGATTTTTCATATGTGCAATACATATTTTTTTCTAAGCTCATTTCCGCTTGTTGGCAGCCTCAACTCGATCATATATGATATGACAATCTATCACTCGGGAGAAAATAGATTGTGTTAACCCAGATGCTTATCGTATGGACCCCCACCCATACATCAACACATGGCATGAGAAAGGTCTTTCTGTGCCCCAAAAGGTCACCAGGAAATCACGCACGTGTAGCGACAGGAAAACACGCACGTCGTGACAATCAGTAACCAAAGTGTTAATGGGTTTTCTGCATGCTGGGGGAGTTGTTTGTATGCCAATACATACTTGTCTGTATCCGTGTTCTGGGAGTTGGTTCAGTGGTCTGCGTGAGCGCTTCCTCGCTGTCCTACCCCCAGCACTGGTGTCTGTACATGCATTGAACCCTCTTTGACTGATTTTGTCGAACCGGCTCCATTGATTAACAGCTAGAAACTTAAAAATACCAGGCCATTGTGTACCTGTACCTCAATGCATCCTTTCCAAAAACGTTTTTGTCTAAATGTAATATAGTGAAAATTCTTCTTCCCACCCAAAGCTCTTAAGGATCCACAAAGAAGACTGGTATATAAAATAATTGAATATCAGTTTATTAGTACAATAAATATAGTTATTAAAAAGAGAACTAGTCAATACTGCATAAAAAAACTTCACATGATTGCTTGGAGGTAAAATACACAGTGGAGGAAGCAGCACAAACACTCAATAGCACTTGACCTCTTGCGCAATGGATCCCAGCGCACAACGTCTTGTACCAATAAACTTTGGCGATGCCAATGGCTATCCCTGTTGCTCTGGTTCACCACATCGCACTTTGTGTTAACCGTGGAGACGATGGGACTTTTGATGTGAGCAAACTGCTTGCGTCCAACTTTTATGCATGAAGCGTTTTTACTATGAGACTTCAGTACAGCTCCGTAGCGTTAGGCTCCGGAGTAGATCAACCGTTCAAACCACTCTTTAGAAAAGAGCCATAGCTCACTACAACTGCCGCAAGCAGCGTTTAGACTTCAGGTTACAAACTGTGGGCTTGTGAGACCCGGTGTGAACAAACTACGCTTGCGCCGTTACACATTAACCTCTGACAGTAAAGTTTCAATTGTAATTGTAACTATACTCAGTTTGTGTATATCTGAGTTTGTGTAAACGGGTTCTGATTTGTCATGCAAATGCTCCTAGATCACAACAAACAAACAAACAAAATAATAACTAGAATCCAGCACCTATATCAAAATCGCATGGAAGAAAGAAATAAAGAAATGTAAGAACCTAAAGTGAGACCCTAAGTGAAACACTCCACTTGTAGCAATATAGGCCTACCGGAGTAAGTTTAAGCATAGCCCTGCTGCACAAGCCTTCTAACAGCAAAATATTTCGCATGAAATGAAAGATTTTCGAACAGCACAGACCTAACGCGAACGTGAAACACTTTACATTGAGTCAATGTAACCTCAGATCTTACTTTTGATTTCCAACAGTCAGGTCCCATTGATTCAGTGTAAACTGCCTGTTCGCTTCAGCGTTCGCTCTGTGCTGTACCAAATTATTATCACCCGGTGGAATGGAATACTGTTTTCTGATTGGCTGTCAGGGTGTCCGTTATTTCTAGATAACAGGACACCTGAGGCATTGTTGGGTTAAAAAAGTTTCACCAGCGTTCTATATCAATGCTCTTTAGAATGCAGCCTTGCGGATCTTCTTTCATATGAAAATAGTACCCCAACCGAACAGGATAACTTCTTTCTAAACGGAGCCACGTGTTTCTTTTATGTTTTAAACACTTGCTTACCATCTATACGTTTTAGTTGCAACCGGGTGATAAGCGGGATAACGGCCTTCGAGGTGTCCCGATATCAGAGAAATAATGGACTTACTTATGACCGCCGCTGCGTAATAATGATTGTCAAAGTTTTTTTTTTTTTTTTCTCCCGTCATCTACTTCCTGAATTTTTGGTCAACGATTCCGTTTTGTTGTTTTGTTGTTTATCCCGAGGTTTCAAAGAGCTTTGTTGACTTTCAAGTTAAATTTAATTAAATTTCGAGTTTCGATGCTGGCGGCAGTGCACCTGGGCTAGGCACTTTCTTGAGAACTTTCTTGAGAAGGGTGTGGAGGAAATTATTGCAACACTCACATTCTCTCTCTCTCTCTCTCTCTCTCTCTCTCTCTCTCTCTCTCTCTCTCTCTCTCTCTCTCTCTCAAGTTAAGACAATTCTAGTAATTTTAGGGAGAGCTTCTGTGACTTAATCATCTGTAAATTCTTAAATTAAGTATTTTAAGGTTTAATCTGGTTTAAATGTAAGAGTACTGGACTCACTCATTTGAAGGTCTGCATTTACAAAACTATTCTTAATACAAGAAATCTGCTTGAATTAAAACAAAAGATCTGAATGGAGGTTTGTTCTATAAAAGAAACCTTTATTGCACCTTTTTTTAATTGGTTGAGAACATGTTTCTGAAAATAAGTATCCTAAAGTTGTACCATACCATAACAGAATTCTGTAAGTTCAGTTGTACTGTATACCATACCTCAGCACTCTACAATACCTTTTATAAATAACACAGTTCTGTGAATTTAGTAGAATTTAGTAGTAGTATGGTAAAAAAAAAAAAAAAACACTGTGCACAGTACAGTAGAGTTACAGTGATATGCAAGCGCGTCATTTTAGCCGGGGACGCCGGGGATATGTCCCAGGGACTTTTTGTTATGACAGATTTTGTCCCCATCACTATTGACAATTTAAAATAACATGTCATTAACAGAAAATCTCTAATGCCAGGGCTACGATATCCACGCGAATAGCCTACAAGGAAAGTTGTCTGCTTGCGCAATTAATAACGTTGGATCAGCAGCGCTCATATAGAATTCCTCCACTGCCAGAGAATTTTCAAAAATAAAGCCAATCTCACTTAAGGCAAAAAAAAAAAAAAAAAAAAAAGGTCAGGCAAGGTCTAAACAACAGCTGTGCTCATCTAGACTTGGTGTAAAGTCAGATTTTCCCTAGGCCTTATGCGCAAATTCTAACATTTACTTTGTGGTAGCCTGTCTCAGTTACATACTGTACAAGATCAGAGATAGACTACTTCTGCGTGTTCATGTAGGCTAAAGTCTGAATCGAAGACTAGTGACTTTGGTGAAGTTAGGCCTATAGGAACTTATCGCAAGCTTTTGTTTGAAGACGCATCAGCTGGGGAAGTAGCGTCTTTTAACCGTTCAGCCCGACGTTTGTTGACCAAGAGATTAACGTTTTGTTCGGGACTTAAATTGCTATCAAACTGTGTGGTTACAATCATTTACATTGGGACTAATAGAGCAGTTAGTTCATATGAACCATTGAGTTTGTTTTCGAGATGTTTAATGACTTTTAAAAGCATAACTTTCGCAGCGTCATTCTGCATCACTGGCCGGGGCAGCTATTTTTCTATTGAATTAGTCCCGTACATTCCCTATATTATTCTTTGGAAAGGTTTGGCAGGTGATGGGAACAAGAGTGAGAGACTTGCAGCACTAACTTTCAGTGCATTAACGGTAAACATTTTAGCGATCTCCTTGCACATATAGGCAATGCAATGTATACCGACACTTTTGAAACAACGCAAAACGTCCCAAGAATTATTTCACAGCAAGTAAAGTCGCCGTCAACCGTTAAGTCTAGCCTGTTCTAGTTCAAGTGATATGCCTGGTTCAATCGTGAACAAAGATGACATCACCTCAAAGGAAGGAAATCTGCGAAGGGAATTTAATGCAGACGCAAAGCCTAGAGCATAGCCTCTTGTTCCCTTCACCTTCCATTGCGCTCACGTGTGCGCAAGATATGGACAAGTTATGGACCGGATGGTTCAATTGTAGGCCTAAGGGAAGGTGTTATAAATGTATTTTAATTCTCACAAACCGCGCGAATCTAACGCAATGCGGATGATTATTTCCACAATTTTATGAATTTATAAATCACCATTTATTTAAAAAAAAAAAACGTTTCCACACTTAAGTTGGTTATTAAATAATTTACCATCGATATGTAGGCTACTCAGACAGACCAGTAGAGCTGATTTATGTCTTATAATAACGAATGTACAATAATTGGCTAATAAAAAGTGGAGATGCAAAGATTTCAGCTGCTGTAGCCTAACCTAAACGACTGCTCCCTGTGGCTAAACTACTGCTCCCTGTTGGCCTAAACGATGGCAGGGGGCCTAAACGACTCTTGCCTAAACGCAAAAGGCCTAATCGCCCTTCTCCCATACACCGTATTTATCCAAATGTATCCACTTTCACTTTCGGTTCCCAGACCAACGAAGCAACATGTTTTTACTGTCAACAAACAAACATTCTGTTTCTATATGCTTTCCACTGGACTGGGATCATGTTAATTATTTTTCCGTCACATTACAAGCTTTATTTTACGTTATAGCCTAGGTCTGAGATCTGCCGAGAGAGCACAGCAGATTGCAAGCGCTACTCGCGTGCGCAAAGCTGTCCGAAAACATAAATTCCTCACATATCACCTAGATAGGCCTAATAGTTTTTTTTTGTTTTTGTTTTTTTTTGCGAGAAGATAGGCTTACATGTTGCAATTTTGTATAGACAGAAGCATAAAAGAAACATTAAGAAATTTATATCCCCAGCACTTTGGAACCATGCTGTATATCAGTGTTTTTGTCCCCAGCACTTCAGAAACCAAACTGACGCCCTTGCCTCAGCACTCTACAATACCTTTTATAAATAACACACTTCTGTGAATTTAGTAGAATTTAGTAGTAGTATGGTAAAAAAAAAAAAAAAAACCACTGTGCACAGTACAGTAGAGTTACAGTGATATGCAAGCGCGTCATTTTAGCCGGGGACGCCGGGGATATGTCCCAGGGACTTTTTGTTATGACAGATTTTGTCCCCATCACTATTGACAATTTAAAATAACATGTCATTAACAGAAAATCTCTAATGCCAGGGCTACGATATCCACGCGAATAGCCTACAAGGAAAGTTGTCTGCTTGCGCAATTAATAACGTTGGATCAGCAGCGCTCATATAGAATTCCTCCACTGCCAGAGAATTTTCAAAAATAAAGCCAATCTCACTTAAGGCAAAAAAAAAAAAAAAAAAGGTCAGGCAAGGTCTAAACAACAGCTGTGCTCATCTAGACTTGGTGTAAAGTCAGATTTTCCCTAGGCCTTATGCGCAAATTCTAACATTTACTTTGTGGTAGCCTGTCTCAGTTACATACTGTACAAGATCAGAGATAGACTACTTCTGCGTGTTCATGTAGGCTAAAGTCTGAATCGAAGACTAGTGACTTTGGTGAAGTTAGGCCTATAGGAACTTATCGCAAGCTTTTGTTTGAAGACGCATCAGCTGGGGAAGTAGCGTCTTTTAACCGTTCAGCCCGACGTTTGTTGACCAAGAGATTAACGTTTTGTTTGGGACTTAAATTGCTATCAAACTGTGTGGTTACAATCATTTACATTGGGACTAATAGAGCAGTTAGTTCATATGAACCATTGAGTTTGTTTTCGAGATGTTTAATCAACCTTCTCTATGAGTTTCAATCTGGTTTTAGGAAGTCTCATTCTACAGAAACATGCCTACTCTATT
Source organism: Sardinella longiceps (assembly GCA_027497455.2). NCBI lineage: Eukaryota > Metazoa > Chordata > Actinopteri > Clupeiformes > Clupeidae > Sardinella > Sardinella longiceps. The sequence goes on along the minus strand of JAODXP020008390.1, from coordinate 5,857 downwards.
TAACAGATTACATTAGGAAAGAGATTGATGATGGTAAATACTGTGGCATGGTCATGCTGGACCTTCAAAAAGCCTTTGACACCGTCAATCACTGTATTCTTTTAGCCAAACTTAAGGCCATGGGTTTTAATGAAATGTCTTTAGATTGGATACAGTCCTACCTAGGGGACAGGGATCAGGTAGTAGAGGTAAACGGTCTGCGGTCCAAGCCTCTACCTCTTTCTTGTGGTGTTCCCCAAGGGAGCATCTTAGGACCATTGTTGTTTTTGTTGTATGTCAATGACATGAAAGCGGCCTGTGATTGTGATCTGTTTTTATATGCTGATGATTCAGCCCTGGTTGTTTCACACCATGAAAAAGCTGAGATTGAGAGGATTCTCAGTCTAGAGCTCAAAAAAGTCAGCGTTTGGCTAGCTGAAAATAAGCTCTCTTTGCATTTAGGAAAAACTGAATCAATTCTGTTTGGATCAAATGTCAAACTAAGAAACTCACCACTGTTGAGTGTGAAAGTGGGTGATTCTGTAATTACAGCGAAACAATCAATAACATATTTAAGATGTAATCTTGATAACAAATTAAGTGGAGAGCCCATGGCTACCAAGGTCATTTCTAAAATAAACCAGAGAACTAAATTCTTAGCCAGAATCTCTTCTTTAATTGATAGGAAAGCTCTGGAGATTCTGGCGGGGGCTTTGGTTCAAGGTTACTTTGATTATGCGTGCACATCCTGGTTTACCAATTTGCCTAAATCACTCAAAAAAAAGTTACAGACATCTCAAAATAAACTAGTTAGACTGATCCTTAACTTGCACCCTCATACCCACCTTCTACCTTCCCATTTAGAAAGCCTCAACTGGCTAAATGTGGAGGATAGAGTAATATACATAAAATTGACCATGGTACACAGAATTCTGAACAATCTGGCTCCAAAATATTTTAGAGATTACTTTTCTAAAGTGCAGGAGGTGCACCGGTACTCCACAAGGAGGAGCACTACTGATTGTGTGCTTTATAGATTTAAAAGCTTAATGGGGAAGGGGTCTTTCTTATATTCAGGAGCAGTGTTATGGAATGGGTTGCCTGCTAATATCAAATGTACTGCATCAATAAGCAGTTTTAAGACAGGAGTTAAAAGATGGCTTGGTAGTAAAGCACTATAGGGCTTCTTGTGTGGGTGGGAGTGTGGGTTTGTGTGTGTGTGTGTGTGTGTGTGTGTGCGGGCGTGTGTGTGTGTGTGCGGGCGTGTGTGTGTGTGTGTGGGGGGGGGGGGATGAAAGTGTGTTTGTAATTGTTTGTTTCTTATGGTGTCATTGTCCATTGTGATGCATGTGTGTTTGGTTTGCTCACATATTCATATACACTGACTGCAACTAGCACATACATTCATTCACAAGGACCACAATGGAAACAAGCTCCCTAAGCTTTTTTGTGTTATCCTTTTGACATGCTGTACAAGGTTTTTCAAGACATATTTATTGACTTATTTATTTGTATACCTTTTTTAATGCTTTGTACAATGTCAATAAACAAAATCAATCAATCAATCAATAATGACTTTTAAAAGCATAACTTTCGCAGCGTCATTCTGCATCACTGGCCGGGGCAGCTATTTTTCTATTGAATTAGTCCCGTACATTCCCATATTATTCTTTGGAAAGGTTTGGCAGGTGATGGGAACAAGAGTGAGAGACTTGCAGCACGATCAGTTTTCAGTAAGCCTATTTCAGTGCATTAACGGTAAACATTTTAGCGATTTCCTTGCACATTAGGCAATGCAATGTATACCGACACTTTTGAAACAACGCAAAACGTCCCAAGAATTATTTCACAGCAAGTAAAGTCGCCGTCAACCGTTAAGTCTAGCCTGTTCTAGTTCAAGTGATATGCCTGGTTCAATCGTGAACAAAGATGACATCACCTCAAAGGAAGGAAATCTGCGAAGGGAATTTAATGCAGACGCAAAGCCTAGAGCATAGCCTCTTGTTCCCTTCACCTTCCATTGCGCTCACGTGTGCGCAAGATATGGACAAGTTATGGACCGGATGGTTCAATTGTAGGCCTAAGGGAAGGTGTTATAAATGTATTTTAATTCTCACAAACCGCGCGAATCTAACGCAATGCGGATGATTATTTCCACAATTTTATGAATTTATAAATCACCATTTATTTAAAAAAAAAACGTTTCCACACTTAAGTTGGTTATTAAATAATTTACCATCGATATGTAGGCTACTCAGACAGACCAGTAGAGCTGATTTATGTCTTATAATAACGAATGTACAATAATTGGCTAATAAAAAGTGGAGATGCAAAGATTTCAGCTGCTGTAGCCTAACCTAAACGACTGCTCCCTGTGGCTAAACTACTGCTCCCTGTTGGCCTAAACGATGGCAGGGGGGCCTAAACGACTCTTGCCTAAACGCAAAAGGCCTAATCGCCCTTCTCCCATACCCCGTATTTATCCAAATGTATCCACTTTCACTTTCGGTTCCCAGACCAACGAAGCAACATGTTTTTACTGTCAACAAACAAACATTCTGTTTCTATATGCTTTCCACTGGACTGGGATCATGTTAATTATTTTTCCGTCATATTACAAGCTTTATTTTACGTTATAGCCTAGGTCTGAGATCTGCCGAGAGAGCGCAGCAGATTGCAAGCGCTACTCGTGTGCGCAAAGCTGTCCGAACATAAATTCCTCACGTATCACCTAGATAGGCCTAATAGTTTTTTTTTGTTTTTGTTTTTTTTTGCGAGAAGATAGGCTTACATGTTGCAATTTTGTATAGGGGCAATTCCACGAAAAAGTAAACCTCACCTTAAAACTTTAAGTCTCACCTACATGGACATACAAATTCTTTCAGAAAACTTCCAATACAAAAAAGTATTGTCTCGATGTAAATATTCAACTGAGCAAGTTTCGAAAGGATATCTGTTTGTTAAAATTTTTACCCTATTCAGCTATAATGTAAGTCTATGGAGGGGCTTATAATGGGCATAAGTGGGTGATAACACACACAAAGCTGCAATGCTATCAGTTATTTTTCATTGTTATATTACTATTTCTCTTGTTACAGGTTAAAATCCACCGTTCACAATTGTTTTGTATCGTTTCGGAGGGTTTTTCCAGACGTCACGTCCATAACGTCACATCCATAACGCCATGTCTTCCAATGAAAACCAACTTTTTTTACATTTACATTTGAAATTAAGTCTTTCTCTGTCTTTACTGAGGTGTCCTGTTTGGTATGAATGTAGTAATATTTACATTTCTCTAGAAATTTCACACACTTCACAGCAAAAACTACGCTCTCTCAAAAGTTTGTCCGTTTTTCGTCACGTCCATAACGCAAATTGAAAGGCTCATATTCTTATGATGCAAATCATGATATTAATTTTTTCTGTTTGCCTGTATTCAGCCATGGAGTTTGCAGAAGAATATGAAAAAAAATTGTGAAATACTGCTAGGTTTGCGGAGGTTATCTGGCCTTTTGTTCATCAATAATGCACGAAAATGTCACGTCCATAACGCTGGAATTGCCCATAGACAGAAGCATAAAAGAAACATTAAGAAATTTATATCCCCAGCACTTTGGAACCATGCTGTATATCAGTGTTTTTGTCCCCAGCACTTCAGAAACCAAACTGACGCCCTTGGCGATCATGAATGTGTGTGTGTGTGTGGGGGGGGGGCAGAGCCATAGAGTGTTCTCTACCTCTACTATTTCTGTTAGAGTGTAAATACTACATTGTTCACACTGTGTGTGAGAAAGGGAGGGAGAAAAAGTGAGTGAGCGTGTGTGTGTGTGTGTGTGCGTGTGTGTGTGTTTGAGAGTGAGAGTGAGCGACCATGAGTATAATGTGTGTGTGGGGGGGGGGTCAGAGCCATAGAGGGATTGTGTTCTCTACCTCTGCTATTCTCTAACTCTGCTGTAAGAGTTCAAATGCTACATTGTTCACACTGTGTGTCTGTGTGTGAGAAAGGGAGGAAGAAAGAGTGAGTGAGCGTGAGTGAGCATGTGTGTGTGTGTGTGTGTGTGTGTGTGTGTGTGTGTGGCAGCCATAGCGGGATTGTGTTCTCTACCTCTGGTTTGTTGGAATAGTTTACAGTTTTAGATTAAAGTTTAAATACTACTTCTGTTAGAGTTTAAATACTACATTGTTCACACTGTGTGTCTGTGTGTGAGAAAGGGAGGGAGAAAGAGTGAGTGAGCGTGTGGGAGCATGAGAGTGTGTGTGTGTGTGTGTGTGTGTGTGTCTGTGTGTGTGTGTGTGTGTGTGTGTGTGGCAGCCAGAGCCATATAGGGATTGTGTTCTCTACCTCTTGTGACAGCAGTGATGTTTTTTTTAATAACATGTTAAATGCATTAAATGCAAATGGATTGTGTTCTCTACCTCTTGTGACAGCAGTGATGTTTTTTTTAATTACATGTTAAATGCAATAATATGAGTTGCAATAATATGAGTTGCTGAAGAATTAATAAATATATTTTATGTAAGATTGTGATGTGTTTCTTGATTCATGCATGTTGTAATAACTTAAATACTTAAGTCTAAATAAAAAAATAATGATTAGTGCTGTCAGTTTAACGCGTTAATAACGGCGTTAACGCAAACCCATTTTAACGCCGTCAATTTTTTTAACGCGCGATTAACGCATTTGACCCGCCATTATCAATGGAATGTGAAAAAAAAATATCTCCGACATTCCAACACCTTCAACGTTTCAGTATGTCCTGTGTTTGTATTAGGCTTGAAGTAGGCCTACTGCTTAGCCTAGGACCTAGGCTACTCATGCCTACAGTAGCCTACACACACACTCCACACACGGGTGTAGCCTAGATGTGTCTGCACTCTGCTCTGCTGTCAGTGAAAACAAATATTTTACCAACACAATCGTTGACGTTCACTCGCATGTTCGCATATTTAGGTTGTTAATTAACTAGAGGTTTGAAGTTGCCACTTAGAAATCCCTTCTCATGGACTGAATAGCCTACCCCGCAAATAGGCTAATATCAGTTTCAAAATTGCAGCGCGAGTGAGAGAGGTGAAACAGGTCGGAGCGCGAGAGAATGTTTGTGAGCATCATTTGATGTCAGTGAAAACAAATATTTTACCGACACAATCGTTGACGCTCACTCGCATGTTCGCATATTTAGGTTGTTAACTAGCAAGAGGATTAATGTTGTCACTTAGAAATCCCTTCTCTCGAACTGAATACCCCGCAAATAGGCTAATATCAGTTTCAAAATTGCAGCGCGAGTGAGAGAGGTGAAACAGGTTGGAGCGCAACTGAGAGAGAGAATTTGTGCAAAGGAGACGCATATAGCCTACCTGATTCTGAACGTATTACCTTGTCACTAAAATGAGAGCTGCAGGGCAATTGCCAATATGGCAAATGCATTTTAAAGGTATGCTCATGCAATGTAAGTTTACTCATGTAGACCATAATGCCATATTTTCATTGAGCCTCTTTAAAATATAGGTTAGTATAATTTAAAGGGCCACCATCCAGTCTTTTTTTTTTTTTTTTTTTGTTTTTGTTTGTTTGTTTGTTTGTAAACTTGTGAACTAGCAACATAAAAGACATCAACATCTCTCTGGCAGTACTTGAACATGTTAATAATTTCTGATGCTGTAACTGTGTTTTCTTTTACTTTAAATTGGTATTCACCCCCACCAATGAATGCTGATAACAGCATTAAAATGAAAATAAATAAATAAAAATGGGACAAAAAGAAATCGAGGGACATATTGAATGGAAAGAAATTTGCGATTAATCGCGATTAATTATGAGTTAACTACGGCAAAAATGCGATTAATCGCGATTAAATATTTTAATCGCTTGACAGCACTA
>JAODXP020008389.1:0-11482 GCA_027497455.2 Sardinella longiceps | reverse complement strand
TAAATACAGATTGATAAGGCTTTTGTGTGGTCATTATTGATGGTTATTATACCACATAATGCAACGGCAAGACATGACTCAAAAGAAAAAGTGGAAAGAAAATAATAAGCTACATGACCAAGGATGATATTTATAGTAAAACTGGAGTAACATGGAAAAAGCTCTTCACAGAGTCTGTATGGAGTCTGAAGAGGGCAGTATTTGTCAAAACAGTTTGTGATACTGACAACACTTACTTTCACTTACTCTTTCTAATAGAGATATGCTAATACATCCTCATCGCAGGTCCTCTTCAGTGTGTATACAAAATCTAAAGACAGAAAATCGTCTGAGAGAGTTAACGAGTGTTTCTCAAAGTCGAGAATGCTTCCTAGGTAGCACACTAGCCTTGGAAGTCATACACTTCAAAAACGAGGATCTAGAAAAATCTATGAATAAAGCCCTCTGTCCTCGCTAGAATTAAGAAGGATGCTTGACTTTGGAACAATACTTGGCGACTGACAATGACGTGGAATGCTCGAAAAAGCAGCCTTCCAAGCATGCTTCCTCGACTTTGAGAAACACTCAACATTATACTTCCCTATCATGCTTAAAGATTTGTCAAATTGTGTTGCTTCAGAGAACATAATAAATCCTCCAATCACATGCACACACACTCGTGGGGACTTTCCGACATTCCACTTACTTTCTTTTTGCTTTAAAAAGCTTTCACTTTTGTTTGTAGCTCTCACTCTGTAATAAGTCTCACAAAATGTGGGCTCAAACAAATATGTCTAAAATAAGACACAGGAAAGAAAGTAAGTGCACCTGAGAGTCGGCTGGTTGAAGACGACACAAAGAAGCGGTATAAGAACTCAAAGACTCCAAACACATCCAGCATAGTGAGGCAGTATGGGAGCAGGTAATGTACTGTAGGCTACATTATAAACATTATTTTAGGTTAAATCTACAATGAAGATTGTGATTGGTTGAAAACGCGTTCGATGCCATTGTAAATTTGGCATTTAGCACGGCTCCAACCGCATTTCGTTCTAAACTGCTGCGCCATAAGAAAGTGAATGGAGAAGCGCATATGCGTTACTTGGCAACCATTCAGTAAGAGGAAGTATGTTTTTTGGCGGAGGAATTGGTATCAAGGAATAACTTGCTATATTTCTCGTGGTTGTGTTTTCCGTGAATGAAACCATTGCCGGTTAACGTGGTAACAGTTTTAGAAGCGCAATAAACCCTCGAGTCCGGTATAAATGCTGGTTTTAGCACGGATGTCTAACGGCACTCGGCTGCGCCTCGTGCCTAACAACACCCGTGCTAAAACCAGCATTTACACCGGCCTCTCGGGATTTATTGCTTACTTTTAGGTTAAATCTACAATGAACAACAATGATTCTAGACATTTTAATGTTTTTTTCAAGACCATGACATGGCACACAGAAATAACTTATTTACTATATTTTTTCTTTCCTATATTTAACTATATTTGATTTGCAGTGTTTTTTTTTGCCATCTTGGATATGCTTTCAGTTAAATAAAACTAATTCTTGAGAATGTGCTTGTTTCACTTTATATAATCTAGAAAAGAAGTCTATATGATTTTCCACATTTGTATTATACTCACAGGAAACAGCACTGAACAGAACCGACAGACAGCAGCGCAGACAACACATTCAGAATTAACAGATCCTGATATCAAAAAGGTAAATGGCACAAAATATCTAGCCTAAAACTCTAGACATAATTTGCTCAGGGACTAGTCTAGCTATGAGCCATAGGTTGTACTCAAACATCGGTGGTGTCTATCCAATCACAATGATCCAGGTTGTATTCAGACATCCAGAGCCCGCTCTGCAGACATCATTGTGTTTAGCCTATCATAACGTTCTATCTGGACAGGGAGTCATTGGCCGGGCTTAGTGTTGTTTGAATCGGCTTGTTAATTGCGCTTATTGGTTGTAGGGGGTCTGTCAGTCGTGGTCAGTTTATACATTTTATATTATAGTCTGGCTTGTCAGGCTACAAGATAGCATTGCTAAAGTTCCATCAAAGCTGAGGTAGATTCTTTCTTTCAAAGCAATGTACTGTAATAACAAATTTACAGGTATTATCAGACGTTATTGCGAGCCGCCAGGAATGTTTCACTTCAAGAGCCTATGATTTAGGCAAACCATAACTTGGACATACTGTGACATATCCTAACTGTTCCTCAGTGTCCCACCTGTTCCTCAGTCCTGCAACTCGTCCAGGGAACAGACAAGCAATTCAGCAGTTCTGTGGTTCAGTGTACAACCTGCTCTACCAAGCCGTACTTCTGTGGGACTTGCCTCTCTCCATGGAGGGCCTCCCTGGGGGCTGAGAAGGGCAGCTGTGCCAACCAGAGGTGTGCAGTAGTGGGAACTCTCTTCACCTGTGAGCTGATTAAGGTCCCTGGCAGCCCAGTGAACGGATGCCCGTTGTTTCGTGCTTGTCCCAAATGCTACAGTCTACTGATGCATGACAACGAAGGCTGCAACTGTGTAGTTTGCTTGAAATGTGGGTATGAGTTCTGCTACATCTGCCTCAAAAGCCCTACAGAATGTTCAAGGCCACATCAACCAGCTGCACGACAGAGGTTTCACAAGTAAAAAGTTACTTGCCAGATAATTAAGCAATCACCCCACTTCTTATTATTCCGTTACCATAATCCTAGGCTACATGGCTGTGCAGGGCAGTATGACTATCGTCCTTTGGAAGTCGAACTTACAATCTCCCAATCAAGAGGTGGAAACTGTAATACTAGGCCAACTAGGCCGTTTCTTATGATTATTTTATTGATAAAACATCCCAAGCGCCCACTGAACAGGAACTAAACATGAACATGAACTAAAGGCCCACTGAACAGGAGAGATCTACTATGCCAAACTCTTCACCTGCAAGAAGTCTATTTTTGACTCCTCCTCCATGTCCTACTATCACATATGACTGCCCCAGATAGTTTAGTCATTCTGCTCCAAGACCTCATGAACTAAAGGCATACTATCATAAACGCTCAGTGGTCTTTCCACACTGGTATCACCATCATATCCTGGATACAGAAATACATGCAACTCTACATGACATATAGAAGATACTGAAAAAGCACTTTTTTCCATCTGTTCTGAAGCCTGAAGATGTTATGGCAACAGACTGAACAAAGCACTGTGAAACTATTTTGAAGTTTCCACCAACACTACAGACTCATAGGAATGCCCATGTATGTCAACAAAGGTCTTCATCTGCCAGAGTGTCTGTGATGAAGTTAACAAAGGCATACAGTCCTCATTTTGTTTTGTTTTTTGGTTGTTGTTTTTTTTTTTTTTTTTACAGTAGACTACAGTAGACTAAATCATCTCATGATCTGGTTATGTGTCCATCAGATATATAATAAATGCTAAAAAGAAATACAAGTATGTCACATGATTACTGTCACAGCAGGGAGGGACTTTCCCAGATGATTACAGAATTATTACTGTAAAGCTTTATTTTACAGAATATGGCTTAAGCTTTTTCACATGCGTCTCATGGAATGTGCATTTGGACTATTTATACCGGAAAAAATATAAAAACGAAGAATCACAGTAGATATGAAAACAAGAAACTAAACAAGGGACAACAACGACTCCATAAAAGAGCAAAATCAAACAGGTATGGGATTGTCATTGGGTATGGTTGATTGCGAGCTGGTCTAAAGAAATATAGACCGCAGAAAGTTCGTCTGATCTCTAATAAACTAATTTATTAGCTAACTAATTTATTAAGCTAAGACTAGTTTTTTGTATGTTTAGCCAAATAATATTAAACTTTCATTAAATATGATACAATTATTAGACATATTATTATTCGACTCAATCACTGTGGAATTTCTGACTAAATTGGAACATTTGATAAAATTTTTACTTTCATATACAGTATAAAAATCTCCCCACACAATTACAAAGCTTCAGAGAAAAAAATCTTTCTCAAGAAGATGGGAAAGAGCAAATTATTTTTTAAAAAGTCTGAATAACCTTACTGGTCTTATCACAGAAGGGGGGACCAAAACAACACATGACAACAATGAGTTCAACACCTTGCACAGAGCACGACAAACCACAAAAGGTATAAGATGTTGCTTATTGAGCGACAAGTATTGTCAGTAAACTGCGCTTGTGAACTTCCCTGGGTGGTGGTAGTGGAACCTGCGGGCTAGCATGCTAATAGCCTGGAAATTGTGCTTAAGTTGTTCTTGCACTAGGCCTACCAAAATGCCCTGAAATAATTAGTAGATGACAAAGCAACAAAATGCCTTAATGCATTGTAAACAATTGAATTTTCCTTTCGAACAGCCAGTTAAGCAGATTAAACCTCAGGAGAAACCAACATCTCTGGATGCTGCTGATGTCAAAAAGGTAAGCAGGGCATGGGATTGCAACGTTTCAAGCATCTCTTAAGCAAGCCTGTTACTTTGCATTACTTTTTAACCTTTAAAAAAGTCATACAAGACTCACTGAAATGTATTGTATGTTACAACTATAAGGAATTTACCTATCTGTCCCTCAGTGTCCCACCTGCTCCTCAGTCCTGTCTCTGGTCCAGGGAACAGAGTGGCAGTCCAGTCCTGTGGCTCAGTGTCTCACCTGCCCTGCTAAGCCCTTCCTCTGTGCCACCTGCCTCTCTCCCTGGCAAGGTCCTCCTGGGGTGCTGGGCCACTGTGCCAATCAGAGGTGTGCAGTCGTGGGAACCCTCCTAACCTGTGAGCTGATCACTGACCCAAAGAGCTATGTGAGGGGCTGCCCTAAGTTCCGTGCTTGTCCTAAATGCTACAGTTTGCTCACACATGAAAAGAACTGCAAGTATGTCACCTGCGGGTGCGGCCATTATTTCTGTTACATCTGCCTGAGGGACAGCACGGTGTGCCAGAAGCAGAAGGAATTGTATTGGTCACTGACCTGCTCTGAGCCAGCAGCTGGAAGACAGCGGTTCAGTATATGAAGGACAACACACTGTCTACTACTGTTACTGATCTATTATCATGCTTGATATCTTGATACCTATTTGCACTTTATGTCCTAGTGATGTCTTAAATCCAGTGATATTTGTATGTGTAATTTAGCTTTGTTACTGCACATTTGGAGTTTGGAGAGATGCAATTTCAGTCTTCTTGCAATATACTGTTGCAGAGTTTGATTGACAATAAAGTTTGCTTTGACTTTGACTTTTGACTTGCCTTTGACACCTTGCTCATAATACTCTACACAAAACATACTGCTGCCATGGTCTTCATTAGCCTGGTCTTGCCTTCCTATGTACTTCGGCTATATCTGGCATTCCGTAGCCTGATAAACCAGCCTAAATGTGAGATTGGATGTCTATTTAGTCTGGCCCCGATGAATGGATACAACGGGAGATTGTTGATGAGCACAACCCGTTGTCTTTCAAACCATATCTGTGCGTATAGGCCAACGGTCTGTCATTTCTCCCTCAAAACCCCGCCCGCATTGATTCAAAACACATCTCTGCATTATGATTGGTTTTAAACCCTGCCCGTTTTGATTCAAAACACATCTCTGCGTTATGATTGGTTTTGCCAGATTCCTGGCATTCTGGCAGAATTGGAGAATGATGCAAGGCTAGACCCACTCGCAGACAAAAGATTTTGGCGTCCAACGGGTGGTGCTGGTTTACTAGGCAAGGCATTCCGGCCATAGGCACCATTTGCAGTGAACACTTCCATAACCAGCTAAAAAGCAAGAAGGATCAGGAGTTGTGAGAGATATCGTTGGGTTTCTGCTGTTGTCGCCTAGCTTACTTTACGAACATGTTAGCAATTGGGTGAAATCAGATTTAATCGTTTCAAACTTCTACAGTTCACCTGCAGCTTGAAATCATTCGGCAATGGATGCAATCCTAAATCCTTGTACGAAGCTGAAGTGTAGACCAAGGAGATGGCCAATCCCAGGCCTTCATGGATGTTCATCTTGGCCGTATTGCCCCCTTAAAAATGATGTTTTAGGCCTGTGTGGCCTTGATGCCCTACTTAATGCAACAGATTGATGCATATAGCCTACAATTGACGTCTGCTCATGAGTTCCCATCAGAGATCTTTATCAGAAGGTATTTGAACGAGTGTAAGAAATGTCCACCCATAGTCTCTTATTACGCATAACTTACCTGCCAATCTGAACACAAACAACTGGGGACTTTCCAGTATTACCTCGGCAGAGCAGCTTTCACTTTCATTAGATACACAACACAGCAAGCTTTGTTACGGTCTCTTGTGGATTTACTCCAGTTATGAAAAACTGCAAGAATAAAGAAATTTGGAGTATCCAGGTTCCGAAAAGATAAAATCTGACAATGGACAACAACTAGCAAAAGCTGACGGTAACTTTAACGTACATGTAAGCCAATCAGAAACCAGAAGGTTTTTTTTTCCCATATGTCGCCTGAACGGCATTCTTTTAAGCTTTAATACTGATGACATAAATCTATACTGATTGATTTATTGACTATCAGCCAAACAATTAAAAAATAATTTGATTAATCACATATTTATTCATGATTAATCATATTATTCACCTTTAATCGCAACTCATTTCTTCCAGTAAGAATGTGAAGGATAGGTTGCATCCTTATTTTGACCCATCTTCTCAAATGTGACAATTCCCACCTAACCTGACTAATTCCCCATACATCAACTTCTTGAACAAGATACACAATAGGCTAATCCATGTATTGTAAATTTGAAAAATGGAGAGAAATGCAACCAAAACTTGGACGGAGAGTTTTGAACAATTTTAGACATTTGTTTTGCCAACACTACTACTTATCTTTCTGAACTGTCAAACCCTCTTGTGAAATTGAATTATGTTTTATTCATCTGTACAGTTAGCTGAGAAGATTAAACCTTAAAATGGATCCTGATGTCAAAAGGGTGAGTAGCATAAGAGACCATGGCTAAAGTGGCCACTTCAGAAAGATTGAGCTCCTGTAAACAATTGTGACTAAATTAGATCAACTCACATAATTCAAAGAATATCAAATAATATATTGATACCTTTAGATCATGTCAGTTTCACTAATTAAACTCTTCTCTATCCCTCAGTGTCCCACCTGCTCCTCAGTCCTGTCTCTCATCAAGGGAACAGAGCGGCTGTCCAGTCCTGTGGCTCAGTGTCTCATCTGCCCTGCTAAGCCCTTCCTGTGTGGGACCTGTCTGTCTCCAAGGAAGGGCTCTCTGAGGACTGTGAAAGGCGGTTGTACCAACAAGAGGTGTGCAGTAGTGGGAAACCTCCTCACCTGTGAGCTGATTAATGTCCCTGGCAGCCCAGTGAACGGATGCCCGTTGTTTCGTGCTTGTCCCAAATGCTACAGTCTACTGACGCATGACAACGAAGGCTGCAACAATGTCATTTGCTTGGAATGCCACTATCAGTTCTGCTACATCTGTCTAAAAAGCCCTAAAGAATGTTCCACTGGTATACTAAATCGACGCTCCTTGTTTGGCTGTAATCAACCAGCTGCACGACAGAGGTTCCACAAGTGAAGAGTTACTAATAATTTAGCAATCACTCCAATTGCTGCACGGCAACAGTTCCACATGTAAAAAAAAAAAAGTAAAATCTGACTCTTTGACAGTGAGCAAATCAACATTTATGGACTGAAAAGACTGAGATCTTGGCATTTGGTTTAAATGAAGAGGACAATAGCCTGGTAATAAAACCAGCATCTCGTTCAGCGCTGTTTTCATACATAGAGTCTGGCCATTCATCAGTGAGAAACGATTGCTTAATGCAGTTGTTTAAAGGAAAAATCTGTTTTTAAGGACATTATTGAGCATGTACATAGCAAATCATACTTAAGCAGACAGGGGAAACTCTAAATGAGCCAAATAGCCACGACAGGACCACATTTTTGCGGGTTGTCTAGCCATGAGCCATAGGTTGTACTGATACATCAGTGGTATATCCAATCCTAGGTTGTATTCCGACATTGCTGGTGTTTATCCAATCACAACGCTCTGTGTGGACAGGCAATCGTTGGGTGGGCTTACGGGAGGCATTGGGTGGTCTTAACATTGTTTGAATCAGCTTGTTTGTTGCTCTGATTGGTTTTAGCCGGACCCAAACAAATAATCTTCTATGTCTCTGGTCCTACCACTATCCAGAGGCAGTTTGAAAGATTACACCCAAAGGCTGTATCCATCGTTGCCAGACTATACATTTTATGTTATAATGTGGCTTGTCAGGCTAAACTTTTTGGTGCCCATCAGTCTATTTCATCCTAGACACTCCAGCAAAGGGTCTAAAAGTGATAAATACCGGATTTTTCCTTTAACGGATAATCTGACTTGTCTGAATGCACAATAGCACAGCATTCACAATGCCTCCCTCAGTCTGTTCACTGATTGAATGCACCAGACAATGTGCTTAATGGGCTCTAATCCAGACTAGCAATGTAGGGGGATCATAAAATCGAACAAAAGTGTGAGCAAGAAGACATGGCCAGACTAGATGATGCACTCTACTCCAAAAAAGATGAAGAAAAAGGTTAACTAAGTCAAAGGTGAATATATACTCTCAATCTTGTGTATTTCATATACACAACGGATAAAGCTTTAGAGAGCAACAAATGCATGACCAACTGTACCTACAGTATATATCAAATCATCAATAAGTCAAAGTAAATATTGTATGAACATATCACTCTGTGGCTAAATAAACATATATCACATTACACATCACTTCTGGACATGCTGGCCTCATAAAAGGTGATTGAGATAGAGTAGCTGCCTGAACACTAAATAAACTTACCGTCACATCACCATAGTTGTGTTATTTCTTACTAAATGGAAAATAACAACACTCAACTCTATCTTGAAGCATTGGATTGTGCTATGTCCCCGAGATAAAATTAATTCAAACAGAATGTAAGTTAGATGACCTGTAAATTTCAAATAAAACAAAATAAAAATATAAGAATCTCACCCTATTTTCAAAAGAATGGCGTTTAGACATCTTTAGTTTCTAGGCTACAACTTTGTTTATCATTTCAGATAACTTTGCACTCTAACCAGACAACATGACAAACATTGCCCTGTCCTCATAAACATAAACTATCAGGGAATTTCCAAGGACGTCTTTCAGCGCCAGGGACGTCTTTTCAGTTTTACTTTCATTAGATCGTATGAAGAGCTTTATTACAGAATCTCGAGGGCCTTGGGCAGAAACAAATCATGCTTAAAAGAAGTAAGAAAAAAGAAGTAAATAATTTATCTTCATCTGCCAGTACTCAACCGGTAGTAGGTCTACGATGGGAACCAATACAAACTCGAAGTCAAAGTAGGACAACAGCTGCTCCACCGAAAACGACTGAGGTCATGGGAACAGGTATGTAGCTGTGGCGAACATTCTACTGTTTCACTGACTGCTACATTGAAACATTAAACATCTGTTTATTTTAATCTGTTGTCTATGACTTATACTAGAAACATCTAAAATGACTAGGCCTATATAAAAATATGTATAATGTGACAAGGAAAACAAGTTCTCGGTTAAACAAATTTCACTTTCACTTGAAATGGAAAACACACTTTCTTCATTAACAGGTATGGGCTTGAATACACCAATTGTCCAGTCTGTTGCAACCCACTACAAAGTGAAAAAGAAATTAGAAAGGGTAAGACACCTCGTTAAACCTATAAGGAATGATTCTCCTCTACAACAGGCTGCAGTAGGTCACGAAACTGAGTTAGTAAACATAAATGGCCAACTATTGGATAGAAATTAATGCCATCACCAATTGTCAGAGGTTAGAGTAAAATACACTACATGTGCAGCTGTTCAATACCTTCATTTATTTTTCTATTATTCTATTATTTTTCTCTTTTTCTAACCAGTCAAAGTGCAGGCCTAATTATTACCTCCGCCAAGGAGGTTATGTTTTCGCCGGCGTGTGTGTGTGTGTGTCTGTGTACAACACACTGTAACTCGAAAAGTACTGCACGGATTTGGATGAAATTTGTGAAACGTGTGTATTGGGACGAGTAAGAACACCATCTGTGATCACATTGTCTTGGCGGAGGTCTGTGCACTCTGAGCGCTTTTCTATAGTTAAAAGTTGGTTTGTTAAAATGAACATGAAATTTACAGTAGGCCTACATAACAGACTGTGTGAACAGACAAGTGATATGTGTAACGGAGGCCAGCTAGCGTGGCTAGCTCGGTGGTAGTGTGTAAATCCTCATCACCCAATTCCATGGGCGCTTCTAACACGCTGAGTTAGAAGCTCGGGCTTTTAGCTCAGTTGGTTAGAGCGTTCCACTCCCACGCTGGGAGTTTGTAGCTTGCGGGGTGGCGGGTTCGAGACCCGTGTGCGGTGCGGACCGCCACCGGCTACATTGGTGCCGTGACCCGGATGGGAGTGAGGATTTGGAGGGTGAGTGTAACGGAGGCCAGCTAGCGTGGCTAGCTCGGTGGTAGTGTGTAAATCCTCATCACCCAATTCCATGGGCGCTTCTAACACGCTGAGTTAGAAGCTCGGGCTTTTAGCTCAGTTGGTTAGAGCGTTCCACTCCCACGCTGGGAGTTTGTAGCTTGCGGGGTGGCGGGTTCGAGACCCGTGTGCGGTGCGGACCGCCACCGGCTACATATGCATAGCAGATTACTAAGTGATAACCAGGCTAAATCAAATGCTCATGCACATAAACAACATTGCACATACAGTAGTAGACTGTAAAATAGCCTACAATGTACAATCCCTGGCTTCGTTCAGAATTGTTTCAACCAGTGTAGTAGTCAAGTCACTAAAGTCCAGTATCATGTCCCCCACATTCAAGACAAAGTTGAGTCTAAGCCATTAAAACGACAGTCCAAGCAAGTCCTGGAACTTGTCTTGAAACTTTCAGCACAAACCTTAATGGTTAGTTTTAAGGGCTGATGGTGATTTAATTAAAACACTCAGCTCAGTAGGCCTGTCTTTTTTGTATAATTGCATTTATTTACAGTGATGCAGATTCAGTGATAACAATAATACAACACTCTTCTTTATTTCTATTAGCCTGGGAGTTCCCATGCTCCTTTGCCCGCTTATTTCATTTAGTTTGGCATTCGCCAGGCTATATTTATATAGGATTTTCTTTCCAAAAATAAAATTACAAAGTGCTGTACAACATCAAAATTAATTTAAAAGGTACATGTGTAGCCTAGATAACATTCTAACATGCTACTTAGCTCAGTACATGTCAACCAGGCACAATTAAATTCAGATTTTTTTCTTTCTTTTATTCATATGAAACTTCGAAGGAGAAAAAAACAATGCATTTTTCTGTCACATCACCTCCTGCGCAGACCAAACCTCAGGAGGAACCTCTCGATCGTGGCGATGTCAAAAAGGTAAGCAGTGCAAGAGCAGTTAAGACCATAGATATCATATAAGTATTACTTTTAAAGTGTAAATAACCAAACCTACCCTTTAACACAGTCAATTACCC